>VCRD01000117.1:197486-231897 GCA_006783055.1 Trinorchestia longiramus
GTTGCAGTGCAACGCTACCAGTTGCAGTGCAACGCTACCAGTTGCAGTGCAACGCTACCAGTTGCAGTGCAACGCTACCAGTTGCAGTGCAACGCTACCAGTTGCAGTGCAACGCTACCAACTACAGCGCAATGCTCGACTCAATTTCTTTAAGTTGTGCAAAGTTTCTTTCTACGCATCCTGAAAAAAACGTTGTTGACTCGAGTTTGTTCGCTTCCTGGCTTGCGAAATGGAAACGCATACTAAAGGAATTTTTTTTCTGTAAGTATAACTGAGAATATTGAAGAATTTAACTTCTGGGGCAAGAAGCGTCAGAAGTGCCACAAGAAACTAGAATAGTTGTTACCGGTTCGAATATCAAACGCAGCCGCCATGTTTGCCTCTTATTTTACTATTTACAGTATTGTTGAATACAAACCTCGTATCTGAGTTCAGGTTCTCGATGATACTGACGCAATATCGAGAATACTTGGGAACTCTCCTTTAATCCACTCTCTCCATCTGCTATCCTCCTACCTACATACTAAGATATTATCCCCCACCATCTACTACTCTCCTACCTACATGCTAAGATATTAACCCCCACCATCTACTACTCTCCTACCTACATGCTAAGATATTAACCCCTACCATCTATTACTCTCCTACCTACATGCTAAGATATTAACCCCTACCATCTACTACTCTCCTACCTACATGCTAAGATATTAACCCCTACCATCTACTACTCTCCTACCTACATGCTAAGATATTAACCCCTACCATCTACTACTCTCCTACCTACATACTAAGATATTAACCCTACCATCTACTACTCTCCTACCTACATACTAAGATATTAACCCTACCATCTACTACTCTCCTACCTACATACTAAGATATTAACCCTACCATCTACTACTCTCCTACCTACATACTAAGATATTAACCCTACCATCGACTACTCTCCTACCTACATACTAAGATATTAACCCTACCATCTACTACTCTCCTACCTACATACTAAGACACTCAACTAGAAACAAATAATTCAGGTCTCCCAAGTTGTTAATGTTCTCGCCTGCATCTTCACAGTATACGGTCAGCATCTGAATAAAACAATAAAGTAATTAAAAGTATGTGAGTAATCTTGTCTTAATTTAATTTTTTTAGACCTGTGGATTATCACATCGAAATTATAGCTAAAACATTATAACTATCAACTAGTTTTTAACAATAATTAAAAGTTCTTCAAATCTGTGAACAAAGTTCGATATAAGTAATAAAATCCGTGCAATTTCTTTCGGCTGAAAGTGTCTAAACTTTTAACGAGTTTTTGATACAAAATATGAGCATTTTAGTGAATCCTTAATCGAGATCAAAATCTATGAAATTGGTTAAGATTGAGTTACAGTTTTATGCTACATTTTTGCACATAACTCTAACTGTTAATAAAGGTGCGTTACTTTAAAGTACAACGTTATTATTTACTTTAATTTTGGGATGGTAAAAAGTCTATAAAATAATTTTTTATATATCAGTAGAAAATAAGTTCAATATTACTCGATGTTAACCTTATCGGAATTAAATTTCAGCCTAATAATTTTACAGCGTCCATTTATCTCCAAGTCAGTTCTCGTCTTCACCTACAGAACACAGTTTTTAGTAACAAGTGATGAGCATTGTAGAAAAATTTGAAATTTGAAATCTTTTGAGAGGGTCAACATAAATTTTAAGTTCACACTATTAATTTAAACTTGGGAAATATTTTATTTTACGGGATGCAAATGGATGTAAATCTCAACTGTGCCAAATAAACCTTAATAAAATCATTGGATTTAGGTAAGGTAATAAAACGCCTATCTTTCAGATAGACTACGTGGAGTTGAAGGGCAATCGAGACAGATGTCAGTCGCACTCGTAGGAAAATGTTTTTTGTGCAATGTGTCTTTAATTTTTAGTAGGAAAGGAAAACTCGTGCTTAGTTAACACAGAATTTTTTCAAACTTAAAATCTTTCATTCTTATTATGAGATAAAATGCTACTGAATTCTTAAACTCCTTATTCCTCTGAGACTGCACCTCATCAACGAAGTCATGGTCATAGAGATGACTAGCACTCCATGTGATAGAAAATAGCGTGTTTATAAAACAAAAGTAGGGCTCTGCTTCTACTTCATGTGGAGACAGTGAAAACCTGGCTGTGTTTTTAAGACAGCTAAACAAGTCACACAGTCTTACGACAGCTAGGTAAGTCATACGAGTACATTCACAGTCTTACGACAGCTAGGTAAGTCATACGAGTACATTCACAGTCTCACGACAGCTAGGTAAGTCATACGAGTACATTCACAGTCTTACGACAGCTAGGTAAGTCATACGAGTACATTCACAGTCTTACGACAGCTAGGTAAGTCATACGAGTACATTCACAGTCTTACGACAGCTAGGTAAGTCATACGAGTACATTCACAGTCTTACGACAGCTAGGTAAGTCATACGAGCAGTCACAGTCTTAAGACAGCTGTATAAAAATAATTAGATATACATACGTATAATTATATATTTATCGATATTTGTACTGCAGAAAAATATTCGAAATTAATTTTCAATTTTATTTTAAGTAAGTTGATGTGATTTATATTTAGGTCAATTGTGTCCATTTTTAGTTTTACGTGACAGTTCAGTATTATATTTAAGAATAACTGCACGCACTTTCAGTTAATTCGCAGATGAGAGCAGAAGTATTACATTTATCGAGTTCTTTGCTAGTCAGGACAGCATGATAAGCATAGTGTTTAACACGTTGCCTCCGATTGCCTGATTGGTGTAAAACTTCACTTTGTACGCATAGTCACCAGAAGGATCTGAAAAAATTACAGAACCTAACCTAAGTGGTACACATACGTACCACTTCGGAGTCAACGTGTTAAGTGACCAACTCGCTAATCTTTTTTCATAATTGTTAGTAATTTCGGCTGGTAGTAGAGCTTTAATTCCACCTACAGCTTTTCACTATAAAAAATTATACAAACAGTTACTCTTTTGGTTTCGCTGACGTCAATTTCCTGGCGCCTGAAGTTCTCGAAAACAAGATAGTTTTTCTAAGCCAACTTTTTAGTGGATTTAGTACTCAATTCTCATCTCCTAACGTGATTTATTCTACCCATTAAGAGAATATATTTTTATTCCAGACATCAGTTTACGTCCTCCGTGACACCTCCCGCTAAGAGGTACCACATTTGGGTATTCTCTCACACAAGTTTCGATACAAATACAGTTTTATGATACATGAATAATACCACGAAAATCTCTATGGTTTTTGAATAGTAAGCTAATTAGGTAAGTCACTCCCTTGGTTATTATTAATATGAACTTCATTTGTTTACATATGACAACATGGCTGCTTGCACGTAGAGCTTCTTCCTACAAGTTCTTATCAGCATGTGCACTTGCAGCTATTTATTATCACAAATAATATTCAGCAATACAGCGTGCGAAAAAACTACATACATGAGCGGGTCTCTGGTATGAGAAGCAGCAGAAGGATACTTCTTATGTACAACTACGAGCACCAGTACATGCAGACTGAGGGAAGAAGTTTTGTTGATTAGGGCAAAGCAAGGAGAAATTATAGGTTACATGAGTTTTTTCAATGAAGCTTTTTAAGTATGCCAAGGGATGGGGTTGAAAAAGCGCATGGGCTTTAAAGATAGTAGCATCAATAAAGTTAAAATATTAGATAACGGAATCATAAGAAGTTTGAAAACAAGAAGTCCAGATATGAATACAGATTCCTGCAGCTGCAGTTATATTTTTAGCCTTATTTAGAGCGTCACTTCATAATCCATTCTTATTCAAACACACACAGAGACCTGGAAGTTTTCTAGCGTGGCATATAAAATACTCATAACCTTCTTCATTATTTGATCAAATCGAGAATTTAGTATTATGTACGTCGGAAGCTTTATTTTAGTGTAAATTATGCATTTAATAAATCATACGATACTAGTATATAGTGATTAACAGCAACACGGCTGCAAATACACACCTTGCTCATTGTTTCATCATCAACTTCGTTCTCTGGCTCGGCCCAGTCCACCTTGATTTGTGAACTGCCCCATAGCTTAGGTGGGGACTGCCTTAGTTCCTCCCGAGCTCTCACTGCGTTTTCGTGTGTGTCAAATTCGACGAAGGCGTACCCTCTGTTTTGTGCCTGGTTTTGCTGTGACGGGTACATGATCACTTTCATGACTCCTGTGACGAGCTCCTTCATAGCTCTGAGGACGTCATCATTCGTTTTGTCTCTGTCAAGTGAACCTACGAAGAGGCGTTTGTTTCTGCTGTGGTCCACGCCACCGCTATTGTAGTGAGTACCAATCACAGGGATGGATTCTGCCATCTTGAGTCGATCTTTTCAATGCTCTAAAGCTTAAAACTAAATAAATACTGTTGTGTTGTTGCTATGATTCAATTAACTACTTGAATTTCACTTAAAAATTCGAGTGTGCTCCATCACTCAGGGGAAAACCAATCTCAAAACCAGGTTTAGTTTGAACTGTACCTAGAAATCCTGGTAGCAAGTGTGATATCTCATTAAATTTTGCTAACCTCGAAAATGACTGCATAAAATTATGAACACTGTTGGTGAGAAGCTATACCTGTTTATGGATTTATTATCGTATGTCTAATATAAAAATACAGGGAAGCTGAATTGTTCAACCAATTGCGTTCGTTTGTTTCAAATGGAGCTTGTGTTACTCCGAAATGAAAAAAATCAATTTTTAAACAGTGATAAGCTAAAATTTTAACTATTACTTCTGCTCTCTAGCGCTTTCAGCAATTTCTACGGTTTGATTTTGATTAGAGCTCGGCAAATGAGTAAATTCATGGACAATATCTTCTTATGAATTTGCAAAAAAGTTTTTCTCTTCTAGCTCTTAACAAAAACAAAAACTACGGTTGTTCTAGCGATTATTATTAATATCCGTGTAGCATAAACAGGAATTCTGAACAGTTGTTTTCGGAGTCGTCCAGCTTTCACAAGTATGACACAGCACAGCAAGCTACATCCATCAACGGCTTTAGTCACTCCACGGTGGTGCCCGACTTCAAGCACACCTCGTTTCTTTGCTTATAAGAGGCTTCTCACGGACCGCTCGTACCTTGGCACTTGCCCAAGTACTTATGAAACACTGTCACTGTACTTTGAGTAGGGTTAGGATCCTATTTGAGTGGATTTGACAGATGACCACCTGCTGAATTGAGGCAAGACTTTGCAATGCTCACAGTTGCACGACACAACCAGCACTGCGATCAACATGCTGCTGATAAAACCTACGCTCCATTGTGAGTTACAGCGATTAGAGTTATCAGCTCTATCACAAGGTGTCCTGAGCGTTACTATCGTCAGTCTCGCACCTCCTCAGCCACTTCCATTTCCCCAAGAAGCCCTTAAGCCAAACTAGGCTTCAGCAACCTACCTGGAATACTCGCTCGCTGGACCACAATGCAAACCAACCTGTTTTCAATTTAAGTTACAAAGACTTAAAGAAAACCTCCAAAATTTTAAAAATTTTCATTGTAGCTACTTATTTCATGTAGTTACTAGTTCACTCTGTCGAGACATAAATAAAAATGTAACTCATGTTTGGGCGTGTATGCAGAAGGGTGCAGTCTGGAGTGTGTGTTGCCCTCACACGAGGTTGAGGTACCACAAGAACTCGAGCAATACCATGACTGATGGGATGAGCAGCGCACTTCTCTTTATCACGTAATGTAGGAGAGATGAGTCACATAACATGCGTGGACGAGCAGCAGACGTCAAAGGTAAACTGAAGGTGATCAAAGAATTGAAGATGAGGTACTTTTTCTTACCTGAAACCCAAGTATCTAATTGCGTGTCTGCTCAAAAATATGGTACCAATGTTGATTTTTAGTTCATTTAGAATAGTTGGAAATTTACTGAAAGAAAATGTCCTCTTTCCTTACGAAGTGCTGTGATATTTTTGAGGTAGCCTCTCATTTGAACATTTGAATTGAATTTAAACTGGAATTTGATGAACTCGTGAGTGATGCTGCTGAACACATATTCTGTGATGAGCTGTAATGACATTAATTCAGGAATTTACATTCTTCGATACTTTTCAAGCATAGTCCTTTCTGAAAATTGTCCTTTCTGTCATAGCCCTTTCTCTTTTGCCTTTTTTATTTAGTGATATGCCCTGAGCCTACAGTAGTCTTGTAGTAGATCTTGTTCTCTAAACATTCAAAAAGAAGCTTTTAAAAGCATGTTTCCTTATCACACAGACGACACATGCAGTTAAGTATTCCTAGCACCAAATTCCAAAAAAAATGGCCAAGTGCTCGTTAAATGAGGTAATGTAGCTGTTAGATTTCTCTAGAGGTCCATTTCCTGTTACCCTCTGATTTATTTGATGTGCCCCCATGATAATTATGTGACCTATTATAATATATCAGATGAAATTTGCAGCATTGGAGTCATTTTTAATCCTTTCTTATCACTAATTGAGTGTTCTATAAAATTCCGTGGAATTTTAAAATATTAAATAAATAATTGAAAATAAATTGAATTCATTGAAATAAATAATTACAGGTCATAGTTCAGCAGCAGAGCATGCATTGAGTAGGAATAAAACGAAAAGCAAATTAACGACTATTGAACAAAAAATGAGATGTATCACTATACACAGGCTCATATGATCGATCGATAATTATCCACGCGCGGTATGTTATCGCCGTGCTTTTCCTTTATGTTCCCTGTGTTCTGTTTCTGAATGATGTATTCATTTTATATTCTCTGGAAAGAATATTAATCATACATGTTGGGATCAACCGCAAATTACCACCACACCTGACTCAGAACCAACAGAAGCAACTCGAAATGTTACAGTGAACATGATCGTCTCGTGTAACGCTCGTCTCGTGTAACGCTCGTCTCGTGTAACGCTCGTCTCATGTAACGCTCGTCTCGTGTAACGCTCGTCTCGTGTAACGCTCGTCTCATCTTAAGGTATAGCCTAACTATGCCTTTGAACAAGTAATATCATATATGAGTCTGCAGAGTTCATCATATTTAACCCCTTCCCCGGCAGAAACGTGTATACACTTTTTCAAAAAATGTTCTTTTTTCAGTCGTCGACAAGTATACTCGTCTAAAACTTTACCTTCAAAATCCAGCTACATACGTATATACCCGTCGATTTTAAGCCTTTGTAAGCCATGAACCAAAAAGTTTTATATAGAACCAAAATAAAAAATTAGTCTGAAAAAGAAACGTTTTTAACAAAAAAATTGTTAACCAATTAACCTACACAGCGTTGTGATGCTCGACAGTAAACGACAGCAATCTCTAAGCTCGTATTCATTTTGCAGTTTTAAGCTGAACAACATTGAAATTTCCAGACCAGCTTGTGATCAACTATGCTATAGAATATATTGCACACTGCAAATCTATTTCATATTAAATTTAATTCGAATTTAATGTATGTATAGTAACTCAATACATTATATGTCTGTAGAATAGCTGATCTCTGAGAAGATAAGAAAGAACTTGAATTTATTTAAGCCTTCTAACTTACAGTTTCTAAAATTTCCCTTTCGTAAGAAGAAAAAATATCTGGGAAAAAATATTACATTAAGTTATTTTATAAGTTATTATAGTACATAATATTATGGGGATTTCAGTAACTACGGCTTGAGACTTGGGTAGCAACCCAAGAATATGCCAAACGGCTCGTTTCTATTACCTTATTCTATTCTTATGATGACAATGTAAGATTAAGTCTAGTTAACTACTAAAATAATTGTTAGGTTACTAAAATGATGAACACATGAAACGAGTAAAATAACTGTCACTAACAATTTAAGTGAAAAGAAACACAAATTATTCTACAAATTTGAATGGGAATCTCGTTAAGAGAACTAATAAAGATGTAATATCACAGCAAAATTAGGAGTCTGCACCAGCAGCTGAAATACTAGGCCAGAGTTAGTCTGAAAATCAAGAGTGAAATTCCTATAATACGACAACAGATAAAGCAGTGATGATTTCTGCTTGTCATGAAATTACTTAGAGAAACTCACCTTAAGTGTGTGAAAAAAGCATTTCAGGAATTTTACAGTACTATGTGTTAACGTTTTTCCCACACGTTGCTCGAAAAAGTTTTGTAAAATTTCTGTAGATACATAGGAGCATAAGGTTTTCGCAAAACTTCTGGAGAGACATAAACAATTTGGCCATGAGCTTACACTGCTTGTGCTAATAAATTCTGAAGGTGTCGGACGCTAAGCTGAAGACGATAAGCAAAGTAGTTCCACGAACAGATGAGGAACTTATTAGTGTAAAACTCATTTTTCTTGTTAACGGGTAAAGAAATTAACGAGCTAGTGTTAAATATATCTTATTAACACCATTAGACACATGAATCTTAGAAACAATATTAAAGTGTTCCAGAATTCAAATCGTTTTTACTTATTTGGTTAAAGTATCTTAAAGATACTTTACTTAAAGATTAAAGTAATTTTCGCAACTCATAACTCTAGTAGCTTATGCCATTTCTGAGTTATTTCTATTATGTCGGAATAACTGTTCAAATTCTTTGTCAACTTAGCTTAAAATCTTTCCAATTTGTACAGAGAGCTCAAAATGTGTACATGAATGATAAATCAACATAAAAGATAGTAGAGGTTTCGAAAACTGATTCACTTAAATATCACAATTCTAGTCTTGTAGCGCTCTAATAGTAGCGTGAGGGCGCGCATATTGGTGTAGAAAAATAAAGTTTTCTTCAGACTATTGATCAGTTTAATTGTATACATTTTCTTATGTCCGCAAATTTTTGTTGATGTTTATTCATTTACTTCATTTCACTGCATTAGATATAGTTGTTTCGCATTGTGTCTTACCATGCATTTGCCTAAAACACTTAACGAACAAATATCTGCATAAAAAAATAATACTAGTCTGAGGTCTTTAGTTTGTCAGTAAGGTTTTAAAGTCTTGTTAACATGAATTTTGCTTATCAATGTTCTGAGGCCAATGTTAATTCCCCGAAGCTCATGACAATTTCAAAGACTACATTCATATACTCAGAGTGAAGGTAATTCTCTATATTATACCTACATATACTGTATCCCATGTTCAATAGAGCAGGCAGTTCGGGAAAGAATGCGTAAAAAATTAAATCTCAATTTTCCACTTCGACGTCTTTGATACTCATTCCTAAAAGAAAGATTTGTGACAACTTTTTGTTACCTACTTCTTTGTGAATAAATGCCCAGCAGCTACGTTTAGGTCGACATTGTTTTCATTCATCTGCAATCCTCAACCTTAGAATCGCAGGAGCAGCTAAATTTAGAAGAGCTATTATTTTCAAAAAAATTATAATAATCGTTTTGGCGTTGTGTTAAACGAAACAAACCTATAGTTAATGCAGAAAGGAATTAAAGCTACACATAGATTTCCTGTTGTGCCTCATTCATGGGTGCAATATTTAATTATCGGGTGGTACAAGTATTTTAGCTATTAGGTAATCTTGGAGAAACTTCTGTTAAAAGTAAGCTCTTGAAGTTCATTTACAGTTACAGAACTTGTTTTTTGAGGATGCAAAGAGGATATGGTTATGCATTGAAGCTTTCAGTAAAACAAAAAGTGAAGAATTATCAATTGGATGTACCTAGAGGCATTATAATCATCTAATTCAACAGCCTATAACACTCTAGAATACGATGCATGGTACTGAAGCACAACTCACACAAAAGAATCTAACTTTGCCCCTTCCTAACAAGGTCAGCACTGCGTGAGCTACAGCGGTCTATCTCTCCAGCGCGCAGCTTTCCATTGGACAAGTGTGACTGCGTACCACGGGCAAATAACGCTGTGCTGGAACTGTGAAGGGCGCAGTTCAATGCAAACAGTCATTTAATTTATAAATACTCTTTGAGATGGCTACTAGCATTCAGGTTGAGAATTATGAAATCTACTAACATCAGGAAAGTATTAAAGAAAAAAAGCATATCATATTGACTGTTTTAAATAATATCTAATAGAGAGTGCCGCAGCTACGTTGACTGGTGTTAATTATCGCTTAATCGTAATTTTTTCTCTCAGCTCGTCCATTGTAGAAATTGCAATTTTTCTCAACAATGTACGATATTTCTATGACTAGAAGTCGTCGTCCAGGTCAACATGCAGATTTCAAATGCTCGTTAATTAACAGGAGTACACGTACAATTTTGCACCGTGAATGTATTGAGTGATTTATAAACTAGAGCTTTGGTGAACGTCAGCGTGATAAATAATTTATCTTATCTCGATAAGGCAGAGGCTGCTGCAGGGCCTTCGTTTGCTTTTCAAGAGTCACACCTGAAGACGTCAGTCAAGTTCTAATTAGAATAATTAACTTTAGACGTTCATAACTGTGATTACGTAATTAAGACCGTGATTATGTCATTACAATTTTAAAAAGCAGTAGGATTTCATAAGGAAAAATTTATTATAGTATATTTGTGCTTTTCATGCCGATGACACAGTTGTCTTAAAAAGATAACTTTTTGAACTACATAATTGAAAATCCCTACTGAAAGCTACCTTCATAAACTGTTTTAGAATAATTATCATTAACGAGTTATTGTTGCTAACGATTTAAAATTTTCTTTTGCAAAGCTCAGTTAAATTTAAGAAGTTATCTTTCAGCTAATAACACACGCCACAAGTTGACTGTTAAACTTGACCAGAGTTCAACCGAGTTCAACAAAAAAAAATTAAAAACGGCACAAAACAGTTGAATTTCCTTATAATTCCATCGTCTGCTTCCTTAACCCGCATTCCATGACGATAAAACACAACTGTCAGCTGCAATTAGTACAAACCTCACACATTCGCTACTCTTAAACTCCAATGATATACAATTTGCATGTGATGAACTGGTGAGCTACAGTCTCGTACGTCTGAAGGGAACACGCCCGATATCTCTATCAGTTTTGCCACTGATTCTGAGAACGCAGGAGTTATCAGCTGCTTTGAGTATGTGAAGTGTCATATAATTTGTATTTAGATTGCGTACGTTCAGGCCTCCACACCTTGAACTAATATCTTACCCTTACAAAATTTTTCGAGTTTTTTGGTCAATGTCTTAGAATGTCGTGAAACTTGGTACACAGTTCAGGCAACGGATAGAGGCAACAAAAAACACTATGTTTGTGTAAATTGTTCCGATGTCCTATCAAAAAATCGAAATTTCCATCTACTCATTTTCTGGTTTCATGGTTTGTTTTTTTGGCGATTATTCTGCGAAATGTAAGTCTTTTTTATGCGTTTTCAACGTATTCATGCTCCATGCATGCTTAGACACTCAACTAGTAGGAAAATCATTAATTTGAAATTTCTTCAATTTTTGTAAACAATGCACAGGGATGCATTGATGAATTTTCTTGAGGTTTTCGGTCAATGTCTCAGAATGCCATGAAACTTGGTATAATGTCCAAGCAACGATTATGGGCACCAAAAAACAACTCTGTTAGTGTGAGTTGTTCCATCGTCGTATCTAAAAATCATCCCTTCCATATACACCTTTTCTGGTGTTATGCGCTGTATTTTTGGCAATTATTCGGCAATTATTAGATAATTAGGAGCCATTTGTATGCTTTTTCAACGTATTAGGGCTCCATGCATGCATAAACACCACACAATTAGGAAAGTTATTGATTTGAAATTTTTTCGATTTATATAAAAAATGCAAAGGTCCGTAGCATCTTTCTATTCTGAATAAAATGATGGACATCATGTAAATGCAAACGAAGCAATGTATTTTTATGTCAATTTTTTCATTGCGATCAGTTCACATTATTTTCTTCACTGAAAGCGGAAGAGACGGAACTTCGTAGAATTCCGCCTTTTGGAGAAACAATTTCTGCACAATTGCTCTCTTTATTTATTAAGTCCAGAAGTTCATGACTTCTTTAGTTTAGATTCACAGTCGTTGTTACCTCCAACAGATTAATATATAAATGTGAAATGCACAGCTGTTCCTCAATAATGAGACTCAATCATTAAGTATGAATTGAAGAGATCTCGTGTGTAACTAGAAGAATAGATGAAACAGCTCAATTACCTATCTAAGTTTATGGTGGTCACCGGACTCACGCTACGTTATTCATAAATATTAGCCATTTTTAGCTTTGATTTTCTTATCTATTTAGAACGGGAATTTTCATATGCACGGTCAGATATCGCAGTGTCCCCAATCCGAATTTTTTCGTCGGTTTACCGGAGATAATCATCGATTTGCGGTGATAATCATCGTTTATAGTAGGAAATTCCGACGATAGAAATAGTACCGGTTATTACCGGTAATTATAGGTATTTCCAGACGATGAAATGTTCGCCGACGATATTGACCGGTCTTTACAGTCTTATTCCTACCGTCATTCCAAGCATAGGGAAAAGACGATAAAAATACAGTCTTTTTCAGATAATAATTACCGATTTATCGTAAGATATCATCGGTTTATCGTAAGAAAAGGCGATAATTACCGGTTAATGCTGACGAAAATTAGCGCCGGTCAGACGATAAAATTCGGATTTGGTCGTTTGTCTCACAATGCTATTCGAATTAAATACATATAAGAACTTTATTTAAATTCCAGGTAGTCACTTCTGAACTGACAAAACACAATGCCTAGTCAAAAAATAAAAACATGAACATTTACATTAACTGATATATTATTAATAATTGAGAGAACACAACACGCAAAATTGAAATCAACCGCTTTCATGCAGCAGACTTCGTAAACTTTATTAAGAATTAATCATAGAATCTGAATCTTAAGCTTTAGTCTCGCAGATCGACGTTTCAAGAAGGAAAATAACTCGCGACACTCGAACTAGGAGAGGTTAAGAAAAGCTAGTTTAATGCAGGCTCGTTTTTAATCAATATCTTCGTCATTATGCAACTAGCCTCTGCCGTATATACACAGTCGAACTACACACACAGGATACAGCGTACAAAGCAACAACAAGGGTCTTGTAGCAGGACAGGGATTTCCATTAAACTTTGGTACACACTGCAGCGTAATTTATGCCATTGAGATGAGGTAAGGTTATGAAGTATCACATCTTCGACCATCCTGGATCCCTCAGGTTTCTTCATTCACACTCCCACTCATGAATCAATAGCAATGATTATTAAAACGATTATTCATTCATAATTAATGTCTAATAGTTATTAAAATACTATTAAGTTCATTGGGAAAGAATATTTAATAACTTTTAAGTCATTGAATATATAATAGTCATAAACAATTAGCAAATATTAATTGTAGTGCAGCTCAAGTGTGCGCAATGAAAAAGGGCAAGCATTTGATTTCATAGTCTCGTTAGCGTAAGAATTCTTATACTGGGATCTGTGACTTTCATAATTTGCACATAAAGCGTACATGAAAGTTTTTTTTTATAAAGACAAGGGGTCACGTTTTGTCGTATCAAATGAACGTATAATTCTAGTATAATGTAACTGTTATATTAGAAAACTTGTGGCAAGGGTCGACTAACTCGTGCAGTAATCCATATGATTGACAACACGCACAGTTTTCGTGAGAAGAGCATAAAAATAGAAACAATTAATTTGTAGGGCGCAGCACGAACCGTGAAAAGAACCTTATCACATCAGGAAACATAGCAGTGCGTCTCTCACATGCTCACTGATAACAATTACTCTTCCAAATGAAGAGATTTCGTCATCGTGCGTTGTCACCAAGGACTGCAAAGGCTACACATTCATAGTGTTGACCCACGAGTGGTATTTACTAGCGAATTTTTATCGACATCTTCTTACGTGTTTGAATTACACCTCCAGTGTACCTTTAGCCTTCATTATCAGCTCGCTTTCTCGGAAGACTAGCACACTTTGATATTAAACCCTCCATGTGAGCGTCAGAAAGCCATCATTCCTTATTTATTAAATTTTTATCATTAAATCACAAAAAGTTAAAAATATTTCAGAAAATCCCACAGACTTCAGGCATTGTCGATAAGAAAACTCTGAGGCCTAGGAGTTGCAGGAGATAGGACAATAATCTCGACGGTTACAGGAAACGTGAAGTTCAACTTGTGACAGATCTTTACAAAGAATAATGTATTATAGTATCCTATATTTACTTTTTCCCAACTGGTCAATTGTTGAACATATTATATTAGTTTTTTAAGAGATTGTTTGTAGAAATAGTTTTCACGTTATTCAGCTAGTTACTTTTCCTTAAAGCAGCTTGTATGCTTTCGGAAATATTTAACTAGGTAGCTATTCAATTATTCAATGAGTTTCCCTGTGGATAAATTGACCAATTTACAGCAGCTTTTCAATTCCGGTCATGAGGAATAATTAGTGATGGAAAGTGAGACTGGCGGAGTTAAGAAATAGGTCATGGAATTCGAAGAACGCAATAATAACTAGTCAAAGTTTAAAATGATCTGAGATGTCTCTTCCTTACCTCGACAAATTGCCCTGCAGTGAAATCTACATCACGTTGTCTCGTTGATGAGTTTATTTAGACAAGCGTTTTGGGAGGAGTAACGCGGGGCTGCAGCTCACGCAGAAGCTATACCTCACACCCGAAGAAAGGATACTCAAAGTTTCACGAAAATTAAAGAAAATAAAAAGTACATCATATATTGTACTGTGTAGTGAAACATCTTCGCCATCAGCAAGAAGTTGCAGAGAACATCTATCAGTAAAAATTGTTTTTTTTGCAAGTATTTGAATATCCTCAGAAAATTTTTCAAGAAAATTTAAAGATAAAGTAAGGATATTAAGGGATTTACTAGCATTTGGAATTGATGATGAGTCCAGAGAAAGATATATTGATTTTATTCCAGGAGAAAATTAAAAATTTGTTTTGTGGCTATGAAATGTTTCATTATTTAATATATTTCACGGAGCATAAATACATTTCGTAAATGATAACAAACAAATAGTTTTTTGCATTCAACTTTGATTTTTTCCCGATTTTTGGTGGTTATTTCATCATGATATTATGTTTATTTGAAAATATAAAAACATTTATTTATATATACAGTTGACTTTCAAAAATTGATTCAATTTCCTTTCTATAATGCTTCATTTAAAAAAATACTGACACGCGATCCTTGAGGGGGCATTTGGGGCCTCTGACGTCCACTTGCCCTGCGTGTGGGCCAGGAAACTGTGTGCCACAAGCGTGTGTCGTAATTTTGCACACGCACGTCAAAACCTTCAGTAAAAATTCAATGAACAGAAAAACCCAGAGAGAAAACTGAAACATAAGAACACTACACAACTATAGGAGGTTGTCAGATCGTCTTCGGTGGAGCGACTTGCGTAAATGCAAGGATTTTAAAATGGAAAATATTCCAGCATCGTAAAATTATATTAAGCTTCTTAATTTCACAAGTTCATTGAGGAAAACTAGAATGTCATGTACGTAATTCTTTTATTTTTCTTTGCAGTGAATCTTTTCTTCATATCTCATATTATACCAAGATTAGCTACTCGGGATTGATACATAAGCAATTTTTCATTTTGGGCATTGGTATTATACAGAAAAAGCATTTCCATAATATTAAATTCCTCGTCACATGATATCCGTCTCGATCTTTTTGATAGCAGAAGGAAGAGTGGGCTGGTCACTGAGTTGCTGGTAGTTCTGTTTCGAAATGTCCCGTTTACCAATGAGTGGAGTTGCTATAGGCTGGTACTGCTGCTTGTGTTGGTACTGTTGAGCTGAGAACTTCTGTGAGGGTGCCATGGGCCTCACGCCGATGCTGATAGGCTGGATACCGTGAGATTTTTCTATGGCAAAATGAGAACGCAGGGAAGGATGAATGGTTCGAGGGGGCACTGAGGCAGGTCTTTGCATGCTCTTCGATATGACTGAAGTTGAGCCACTGCTGCCCGACGATGGAGGCACACAGGCGATTGGGTGTAAAATACAACTGGCACTCGCCAAGTTAACTTGTTGAAATAAATTACCTTGTGAATTGGGTCTCTGCATCTGACTAATTGCATGTTTACTTAAATCTGGCTGACTAGACCTCTTTCCTGCGCTGTATGATCTTTGGGTTGGAACTGAAACTTGGAATTCATTTTCCTTCCATGCTTTCTCGAGTAGGGAGGAGTTGACAGAACAGCTTGTCTCTGAGTGCGGGCCTGTGTAGATAGTCCGATTATTTAATCTCAACTCAGGTGAATTGTATTGAGATCTACTGGACGAACAATTTTCACTAACAGCTTGGTCTTTCCAGGTTACATTTTGCGTAATGTTCACTCCACCAGTCGCATTTAAGGACCAGCCTCTGATGGATGATGCACCAATGGAGGAAAATCTATCTCCTTCACGGTCCAGCAGTGGAGTCTTTAAGATTCCACAAACAACAGGAGCTGTAGAAGGCCTACTCACATTATAATTCGTTAAAACTTGGGAAGAGTTTTTAATATCACAGGGTTCTCTAACGTCATGGAGTGTAGTAGAATTGATTTTAGGTAACGAGCTGATGTTGTTACTCAACTGAGATTCATTGTAAGCGCACACCGAGGTTTGGGTCGAGGGGAGCAGATCGGACGACTCAAGGGGGTTTGAACTTGATGCATCGAGGTGGGTGCTCGTGGATGAGGTGGTGTTTGCTGTGTTGGTGGATGGCAAGAGTGAAGTTGTACTTCTGTCTTTAGAAGCCGTGCAGGAGGGGGCAGAAAAAGTGGGAGCCGTGAGAGGGCGAGCTGTACACGATGACTCCCAAGAAGTCATTGCAGATTTGACAGATGCAGCCGACAAAGCTCGCTTGCGGAACTTCCGCAGTTCCCCGTCTTCATCAGGGCCGGATATCTACCACAAAGAATAAATGACAGAAATGCTTGCAGAAAAGTTGATTGACTAACGCAAATTCATTTAATGAATACTAAGATTTTCTCAAACACGAACAATGGTGTCGCTAAGAAATATTGCATTCAGTTCAAACAAACAATGAATGAATCAGGCAATCACAGATCAAGCTGTGAATGCTAAAATAACACACATCTCATACTGTACATACGGTGGAAACTTATGCCGCATGTGGACACAAAATCATACACACGGACGTATTCTGGTACCTAACACGAATTAAGCGTCAGGTCGGTGGCTCTATGTATGTCAAGGTTGCTCCACTACATCATGTACCTGCAGCTGCCCCACTACCTGCACACGCCCCACTACCAGCAGGTGCCCCACTACCTGCAGCTACCCCACTACCTGCAGGTGCCCCACTACCTGTAGATGCCCCACTACCTGCAGGTGCCCCACTACCTGCAGGTGCCCCACTACCTGCAGGTGCCCCACTACCTGCAGGTGCCCCACTACCTGCAGGTGCCCCACTACCTGCAGACTGACTGGAGAAGCTCCGTCTCCCACGCTCCTCCGTCGCCTGATCTCCGTCAGCAGTACAGTGAACTCCTCCTTCAGGAGCTGCACCCTCGTGGCCAGGTCCTCGCGAGGGCTCACGCTGCCGCTGCTGCGGCCTCCCATCAATGGGGACGCGCCCTCCTCCTGGACACACAAGACTTATCAGCTTGTGTACCTGTGCACTGTAGTTGGCTGTCACTTGACTGTAACTAAGCAACATATAAGCCACAACTGTAGTGAAACTGTGACTGTATGAACCACAACTGCACTGTAACTGCAACTGGATCATAATGCGACTAAAACTTGTTCCTCAATACATCGTAACTGGTCTCTAAGTGATCTGTAACCGACCTGTAACTGACCTGTAACTGACCTGCAGTTGGCCTGCATCAGCATGCAGTTGGCCTGTAATTGACCTGCAGTTGACCTGTAACTGACCTGCAGTTGGCCTGTAACCAGCATGCAGTTGGCCTGTAACCAGCCTGCAATTGGCCTGTAACCAGCCTGCAGTTGGCCTATAACCAGCCTGCAGTTCGCCTGTAACCAGCCTGCAGTTGGCCTGTAACCAGCCTGCAGTTGGCCTGTCACCAGCCTGCAGTTGACCTACCTGCTCAGAGGCGGTCAGCTGCTCGAACTCGGCCGTGACCGCCTGTAGCTCGTTCTGCACAGACGACAACTTCGCCTGCAGCTGCACACAAACAGATGTATAATTGTGGCTGCAGCTGCACACAAACAGATGTATAATTGTGGCTGCAGCTGCACACTAACAAATGTATAATTGTGGCTGCAGCTGCACACTAACAGATGTATAATTGTGGCTACAGCTACACACTAACAAATGTATAATTGTGGCTGCAGCTGCACACTAACAGATGTATAATTGTGGCTGCAGCTGCACACTAACAGATGTATAATTGTGGCTGCAGCTGTGCCCAAACAGATGTATAATTCTTTTACTTTATGACAGAACTTCCTACACAAGTAACACACGTACTACTGGCTGCCATTATTGACTGTTTCTTCAACAGGTACAGTGACATCAACAGGTACAGTGACATCAACAGGTATAGTGACATCATTTCATATTTGGTGAAAATAAACATACTTTTTGCTAGAAAGTATTAGAAATTGAATGTGTTTCTTGTGAAGAAAGATGAAGAAAGAAGTCAAACTGAGACCATCAATACAAGCAAAACTAATCCTCTTTGAACGAGATTTCATAGCAACTTCAACATACATAGGTCCGACCATAAATTCTGCAGCTTGACCTTGGAAATTTTGGAACATTTATGAACAGAATGAGATAAAACAATAAAAATGCAAGTATGAACTCGAGTAGGTGGGAAAGTTTCCTCTGAGCTCAAGTAGGTGGGTAAAGTTTCCTCTGAGCTCGAGTAGGTGGGTAAAGTTTCCTCTGAGCTCGAGTAGGTGGGTAAAGTTTCCTCTGAGCTCAAGTAGGTGGGTAAAGTTTCCTCTGAGCTCGAGTAAGATATTAGACTTCAAGAGTGATGCCCACGATAAGGCAGACGAATAGAAAGGGATGAATAAAATTAATTTTCCTGTCAAAAGAGAAGTTATCGAACAGAAGCATAAAAAATGAAAAAAATTGCACCTGATTTGAAGAAACGTGGCTTCGAGTGACTGCAAAATTCCACGGCATGTCACGTACACGAGCAATTCTTATCTCTGATAAGGACTAGCTTACAGCAAATCAGTTTCTTAACTAAAGAAAAACTGAAATTAAACAAATAATTACATACCTCATTCTTGATGAACAAAGTTTTGTTAACGTAGAAAACATATATATGAAGAAAATGAATAGGACACACTTTGAGGAGGTCGTATTCTAGTCCTATATAATGAAGCATTGCTTCACATCATCGTCTCTTATTCTATCATTACCATATCCGCAATTAAAGTTGTTGTTACTATATCAGTAACTTGTATGATGTTACGGTACACCATGATACTGTATTGTTCTATTGAACAGTAGTATTTTAATATACGTTATGACACTATTACTCCCGCATCATACAATACCATTCAAGTAAATTATACAACCATACTCTGTTATTCTGTTCGTACTAAGAATTCATGCACCAGAATGTGCGGCAGATAAAGGCAAGGATTACGCTAGAGGTTAAGCTTTCCAATAACTGCCTTCAATGTCACTAACTTTAGCTTCCTGTCATGTCACTTCTGTACAAATATCTGGTTGTCTTTGCCTTCATTAGCTGCTGTATGGTTTAGTTCTTATGATCAGTTTGATGATCTCGTGACCGCATTATTTTGCTCTCCGTCTCCTCAAAACAGACTGAGCGCTCACCCAATAACTCCTACGAGTATGATATTTGTTCAACATTTGTTCAACATCTCAACTGTTGATAGCAATGACACCCCTGCTGACCATCTCTTATACAGCACACTGAAGTGGAGCTCTGTAAAATGAGACATGCTGGGAGAGTATATTTGTAAAATTAGACATGGAGTTACACTCCATTGAGACGTGGATTGTATCTTTGTAAAATCTCTATCTCATGTTGAATTTTTTTATCAAAGTGTACATAATTCACGAAGAAAAGTCACATCAAGACGTAAAAATGTCATGAGTCCTTGTTTGTAAGTCCTGTAATGTGACTTCTAAACTAGAGGACCCCGCATAATGTATTGCTTCTCTGGCTGCACACTTGCTCCTTCGAACAAAGGGAATTAAGCTAAGAAAATTTCCTAGCTATCCTTAGAGGCGGATTGATACACTCGTATCTACAATACGAACATCCCCTTCTTAGGCTCGGATTTGATGTAAAAAATGGCCACAATTTTGGTGGCTTCCTAAGACATAAATTTGCTAGGAGATATCAGAAGCTCTACCAGCTTCCTCGGCCCGGATTAAGGCGTCTAGATACATAAATCCTTATCTATAGATAAGGTCATGTCCCAGTCGAGTGAGTCCAGACTACACCACATAACAGATACCTGGGCCCTGATCAAGAAGATAAAGTTCACTTACTCTTACTATTTGCTTTTTAAATGCGAGAACGCGCTGACTTTCAATCGTCCACCAATAAAAGAGTACACATGAAGAGTGAACAATACTATGAGATAAAAAAGAAAATGATAAGATGAAACGCTCTAACTCCCTAAAAACAATTAAGAAATCAGATAACGTTTTTAATATCACAGTCCAGCCTTCTGCGGCAAGGATTCAACTCTAATCCCAGTCTTATTCGTATTATTCTGAACACAAATTAAACTACACAACGCTTCTTGCCCCTACGTGGCTCAAGAAATCAGCGCAGTTGACGCTCGGTCAGCTTTAAAAGAAATAATGAATTCAGATGCTAGGTACAATTGACTTCATGCCGTCGGGTCGCTTCTATTGAAGCCTTCAAAGCGTTGATATGTAATTTGACTTCGACTCTCCCACACTCGCGAGGAATTGCTTCCTTTGAAAATGCTACAGAATTTTTTTTCTTTTAATACGATGGTGGTAACAAATATGCTTACGAGGGTAATATGAAAAAGATGCAGAAATATATGAAATGTTTTTATATTTTGTCGTTAGATTGAGCTCCTTTTGGTGGGAACATTTGAACACGTTGTAGTTTCCAGCGCGCTAATGCAGTCACGTACGAACTGTGTTGTTATGATCTTGAAAAGCGTCATGTTTGCAGTGCAACATTCTTGTGAAGGATGGATGATGACTTGTCATTAAAAGACGTGATCACCTACGAACTGATAATTAAAAGACGTGATCACCTACGAACTGATAATTAAAAGACGTGATCACCTACGAACTGATAATTAAAAGACGTGATCACCTACGAACTGATAATTAAAAGACGTGATCACCTACGAACTGATAATTAAAAGACGTGATCACCTACGAACTGATTATTAAAAGACGTGATCACCTACGAACTGATAATTAAAAGACGTGATCACCTACGAACTGATAATTAAAAGATGTGATCACTTACGAACTGATTATTAAAAGACGTGATCACCTACGAACTGATAATTAAAAGACGTGATCACCTACGAACTGATAATTAAAAGACGTGATCACCTACGAACTGATAATTAAAAGATGTGATCCCTTACGAACTGATAATTAAAAGACGTGATCACTTACGAACTGATTATTAAAAGACGTGATCACTAATAAAATAATCTCTATAAATGTGTTACCATAGTAGGAGCTGAATATATTTTGATTTTGATCGAATATCCACACACTATCAGGATTGAGGCTCTCATTGTCGCCTATGAATTACAGTACACGAAAAAAATCGTTCTCAGAACTGTTGCTATTTTTGATCTTTATTGCACTTATTGAATTCTAGACAAGAAGGCATAACAGAAGATAACATTTATCGATGAATAAGCTTTTCCAAGATGAATTACACACAAAGTAATTATCGTACACGAAAGTTTTCAATTCTCAGAATGTTGAATTACTATAATAAAACCAGTGAGGTTGATTTTCCTTTCATTCCATTCAATTTTCTATTCATGGCGAGTACCTATATGCATCACTAAAGGAAAGAGAATACAGACTGTAAAGAGAAAGAAAAGAAGAAGCGTACGCACATTTAAGTCTAATTAATTGCCGTGAAATGCACTGCAGTAATATTTAGAACCCAATATTTGCAGGCGAGGAGAGAGATGGAAGCATCGTCAGCGTTCAACCTTCTCATCACACTCAAAAAGTTGTAAAAACTTTGCAATGATAGAAAAATTCTTCGTATTCTGTACGCGTCAGCCAGAACTATTTTTGGCCTCCTAGATGGTATCACAGATACTGAGCATTGGTGCACTACCCAGTAGTTTTTGGAGATTGCTCTTCGGCTCGTAAAAATCAATCTAGAAATCAGCGATCATGTAACTTTTTTCTAGTTATCATAATTGTGTTACAATATCTTTCAATTACTACTTAAAAGAGTATTAGTGGCGTGATAATTCAGCACTACTATTATTTTTCGTCATACCATATGTCGGGTTATGAGGCTAGAGCGAAAAGTTCCTTTCCAGCGAGACATCCTGGCAGGTGGAACGGACAAAAGTTCTTGAAGGTTAATGCAGAAATTTATTCTTTTTCGTCTGTCTTTAAATGATTAATTTAATAATTATTATTATTAAATGTTATCTTTTAAATCTAAATCTAAGTACGCTGCATGCAGTAAGACATCTTCAAACATGTTCAAGAACGTCGACGAACAGATAGATCCTCGGTCTGCGTGCGAAGTAAACTGTTTATTTTTCACCCCAAAAATCATGGCAAAATAGTAAATAGAGAATTAAGTAGCCACGATATTGCTTGACGTGCAATTTCTAAGTGTGAAATTCCAAGTAACGTTGTCTTTTATACAAAAAGAGTTTCTTCGATGTCACAAAGTATTTATCAACAGCTTTAACTTCAAGAAATGAGGCCATTATTATAAGACCACACAGTTCTGCAAATCTTTCAGCCCAGTTCCCATGCTCCAGCAGATCTTTTCACGCAAGATTCTCTAGGAAAGACGTGCAATGTTTGAAGAAAATCTGACCTCAGAGACGGGCTGCTGAAGAGTCGCGTCCGAGGGTCCACTGATGATGGGCCTCCTTGTCTCTCCTGGCAAGCGACGCGTTGACAGCAGGTCTGACAGCTGCTCCAGCTGCACATAAACATCTCAAAAACGTGAAAAAAATAGTGAGAGGCGTCAAAATTGTACACTGACTGTCAAAATATGCGAATAAATATTTGAAATCTTGTGGAAATTACTCATACATGAGAATCGAAAACGTTACTTTTTCCCAAGATCTTAAGAAAAAGTAGTTCTGGACATGTAAATCTCGGCCAATGTCAGGGTACACGCATTTAATGCCTGAAATCGACTTACAGCCTTGAGCTATGAATACACACAAATATATTGTGCCAGATCTAAACAAAAACCTTTACAGTAAAATAGACATAAATTATCATATGCAAGGATGCACACAATATAATACCAGAACAAATAACACTTAATACTTATAAATTTTCATATCATTTGTCTACAGAATAGGAGATGTGATTCCTATGGTTTGGGTACAATAATTTTGACTAAATAATAGTAGCCGGTTTAAAAAACAACCAGTGTCGACAAGACTTTTCCTGCACCAACTAGGAAAATTTCTCCTGCAATTACTGGGAAAATTCTAATGTTTCGTATCATATTTTATAATTTCAGAGAGATACGTTTAGCTTGTGTGAACTGCAACTATCAAAATTTACTGCATAGACCAAAATCCAGAGAAAGTGAATAGCAAAAGAGCTGGGAAGGCCCTTCTGCTCTACTGGCTTACGTACTCAATTGTATACTAAAATCATGGCTGCATTTTCCGACTGGAAGGAAGATATCAGAGTATTTTACTATGACCATAATTACGAATTACTATCGTTAATCATATCATATGATCAAAATGACTATTATTCCTTGTTATTAATCAATGGTTTAATTATAACTGGTTACTTCCACAATTATTTTTCAATTTTTCAATATTTTCATGATTATCATCACGGATTGAGAAGTTACTACCTGTATCGACCAATACTGATCAAAACATTACTATATTCCATAATACTTGCTACCACACAGGCCTCATAAATTTTCTGTCATTTAGGCCCTAAAATGGCCCCGTCTGGGACTTGCCCAGCCAATATGGCACGGATTATCGAAAGCAAATTTGCATTTTCGTGTCATCATTCTGGGTGGTAGCGTCCGATGCATGCATGGCAGCTTTGCATCACAGGCAACCGCAAGGGACTGCTTAGCAGGGGGAGAGGTGAGGACATCGAGGTATGAGATTAAAGAGAGGCAATACTTACGAGACAGGCAATACTTACGAGACAGGCAATACTTACGAGACAGGCAATGCTTACGAGACAGGCAATACTTACGAGACAGGTAATACTTACGAGACAGGTAATACTTACGAGACAGGCAATGCTTACAAGACAGGTAATACTTACGAGACAAGCAATACTTACGAGACAGCCAATACTACGAGAGAGATAATACTTACGAGACAGGTAATGCTTACGAGACAGGTAATACTTACGAGACAGCCAATACTTACGAGACAGGCAATACTTACGAGACAGGTAATACTTACGAGACAGGCAATACTTACGAGACAGGTAATACTACGAGAGAAATAATACTTACAAGACGGGTAAAACAGGCAAGAGGCGCAAAATACACAACAGGCGTGCAGTATTCAAGTAAGATACAAGCTCACAAGTTTGAACGGAAAATAACACGGCACTTAATTTGTATAAACTGCTGATAAAAATTCATACCACCGTCGACCACTTGCTCGTTGAATGCTCTCACTAAACTTACATCTTTTTACCTTTTTTCCTACCATTGTCGACATACTTTCTACTGAAAAAGGCATGCATTTTTAAAAACAAATAAAACCTTCACAGTTTCTTTTATTCATGAAATTTCATCTCATTTTTCACAAGATGGCAAACGCTAAATTGAAACAAGCTTGACAAAACCTCTGGGAAATTGTGCATCTAATCACCGCCACACCTGCATCTCAAGTGAAAGAAATACGAGACAGACGAGAGCTCCAGCGACGGCGTGACTGTCTGGAAAAGAGCTTCACTCCTGTTCCTCCGTTCGTCAAAAACTCAACACCAGAAAATTCATTCTTTCCAACTACAAAGAAAGCAAACTGTAACAACGTCGATTTCCTACGGTAATATTGAGGGTTTCAGTTGGAATTTAAATTCGTTTAATTTCACTGAATTTTTGAACGTTTTTTGGAGCTTTCGAGAATATTTGTCTCCCAGGTTTCACTTTGCAAGAATACGAACCTCGTTTACTATTTATATTTATATAACACAATTTTCTTTAGACCAAACACATTTTGAAATAAGCCGAAGTCTCGACCTAAAAAACGCACGTCTTTCTATTTTTCCGTGTGCAAGTTCAGAATAGGTGTCAAATAACCGTAGACTTTTTTGCTGCCAAAATGTCTCGCCATTTAGATTTTAGACAGACGCACGGTCGGTACACTTCAGCAAAGATCGCTTTTAAAACTCTTATATAATTCGAAAAATTACTACCAAGTACTACTCTGACCTGTACAGAAGAATGTAATGGAGGATATATTCATAACACACGAACAATAATTCTAAATTTACTACAAAAATAAACTAGAATCTAAGTACGATGGAAGGTGTGTCGCCCTTTGCAGCGGATCAATATTTTCACTCAATTCCAGTAGTTAAAGAGGATATTTTCTGTATTACAATTTCTGCAGCATAATTTCTGTAGCATAATTAGGAAATGTATATGAGATCAGATTAAAGGAAATTCATATTGTGATCTTTTCATTCAGATAAACACATTGTAAAATGGAGGCATATCTCGTGTATCTTTAAATTATCATGAAAACATTGATTCAGCACATACACTGTGGAATATGACATGCTTAACAAATGCCATGTTACAGTATATGCGAAATACATGTCATTCAACAGTACATGCGAGACACATGTCATGCCACATAAGGTTTGTGTTTTCAAGGATGTTTTTGTAGCTTCTAACTTTTCTAATATTCGTGGACTGAATACTCAGTACGAAAGTTAGCGCACTAGATTATAGAAGGTTCGCTGCACTAAATGTTGAAGGAACGCAGCACTGAATACAGAAGCTTTTGAACATCAAGTAAAGAATGAGCGCAACCCTTGATAGATGAAGCTCCCAACTTCTCTGTTAGCTACACATGGGACTTTCTAGTATATCTCATGTCGGAGCCTAATGGGACGAGGTAGAGTCGTGTAGACGAGGTAGTGTCGTGTAGACGAGGTAGAGTCGTGTAGACGAGGTAGAGTCGTGTAGACGAGGTGGAGTTGTGTGGACGAGGTAGTCGTGTAACTGTCATGGCAGTCCACACATGTACGATCACACATGGCGCTGTGTGTTGATTTTGTCAATACGTCCTCGCTCACTCATAGAGCTGCTAGAATTTGTCTAGAAACAAGGACGGCTGCATTAACGGAACTGCTCCAGCAAACAAAACTGTTCTAGTATTGAAAAATTGAACAAAAAAGTCCAGAACCCCTCGACCTTGCAACCGTTCTCCCGCTACCTAGATATGAAAGGGGATGTTGTCAGTCACATTCTACAGCAGTAGGGATATAATATGAACGTTTCAACGTGCCGGAAAAGGGTAGTTGTAGCGAAAAAATTCCTCAGCTGCAGTAAAATCATCAAACGAAAAAAGAAAACCTGTTAGCTTTGACAGGAGTGCTCTAGTTCAGACTTCTATGATACATCTTTCTGGCTCCGAGTACTTGGGGACGTCTTTCTGGGGAACGAAATTAACAAGACAGCGATGGAGAAGCAGCATATCAAATTATTTCTGTCAGGTTTATCCAAGCATAGGCTCATTCTGCTCACAGATCAACTCTGATTGTTAAATCAAGGTAAAATTTATGAAGAATTGTGAAAAAATTCAAAAGGCACACACACACGGGCACGTGAATTGTGGTCGTTTTGGAGTCGGCATACACTGTGCAAATCTTTCAAAAGCTTTAGTTTTGCATAAAAATACTGTCGTTCTAAACACAGTCATGGCGGTACTAATTTAAAAATTTTCTAAGTGATTGGTTGTACGGATATAGAAGACTGGCAAGTAGAAAGAGCTCCTATAAGCAGTGTTGAGTAGCAGGCATGAATCAAGGATAGAAATTTATTATGCATGAGGCGACAGGAACTCCAAGTTATCACAAAGACCGAGTTAGAACAAAGTAGATTAAAGTAAAAACGAAGTAAGGGAAATAAATCAAAGCTTAACGTTTTATAAAGTAAGCTGAAGTTAAGGTACAGCAAAGGAAATAAATAAGAAAAGCAAAGGTTACCGTTACGAAGAGTAAATAGAAGTTATGGTAAGGTTCTCAAAGTAAATAAGCAAAGATAAGCAAAAGCTAACATACGGGAAAATGAGCTGAAGTTTGGGAGAAATAAAACAAAGGCAAAGTAGTAAATTTTTCAGCTCATTGGCAGATTTTAAATGCCAGACGATACTGCCAAACTATAAGTGATAGAATAAATCACAAATCATGCAGCCATACTACATACGTATATTGTGCCACTGCAACACTAACAATGAAGGTTATCTTGAACATGTTGCATGACATGTGTACTTTGACAAATGGCTAATCATCATTTTGAAAGCATCACAGATTTCCTAACATTTTTCCAAGTAATACAATTTAAATAATCACATCATTAATTTAGAAAAAGGAGAATTCCCTTCATGCGTATAATTACATTTCCTGCTAATCAGAAGAAACAATCATTGATTCATCGTAGCAATTAAGTTTTGATTGTTGTCAACTACCATGATAATTGACAGCTGATAAATTGTCTATCATTAATTCAAACAAAATACTTGATAATATGTATGCAGACTATCATATCCCCAAACATGATAGAGTTTCTAAAATATCTTTCCTAATGATTGAATTCATGGCGTAAGTTAAAAAAGTGTACTCCCTCTGGACGGGAACAGCTGTGCACAATCCTGAACACATTCAAGTTTGTAGTGTTTTTAAGACAACACATTTCTGTGAGTGATAAAACTAAGCCTGGAGTGTGCTAACACTAGGCATACACTGCTTTCATTCAGATCCTGTTAAATAAAAAATAACGCGATCGTTCCTACCAAAGGATATTAAAAGATTTTTTCAGGCCCGCGCTGTAACAACAGAAAAATGAAAAACAAAGCAGAAAACACTGTAGGAGGTAATCCAAGGTGTAAAAAGAGCAAATTAACAAACAAAGAACGTACAGCTGCCTTGCAAGCCCAGTTAGAAAGATCCAAAGATGGTCTTAAATGACTAAGCAAATTCAAATGAAAATGTACATTTTTTATGACATCAATTTTTAATTTTAGTTTCCTGCATTTAATAAAATCGTGTTGCATAGCGTTGACGGTATAATGTATGGGACAAATTTTGAGACTTTTTTTCCTTCTGTACCAACTGTTTCCAGTCAACATCAAAAGTTGTGATACACCAACTGTTTTCGACCAGCAGGAGTAGTATATCATCCCTTCACAGCAGCAAACCGGAGTTGCGTTCTGTGGAGCAGAAATTCAAAGGTTCGAATAACGCAAAGCTTTAAACATGAAATGCTGAGGCCCGTACATAGTTGTGTTGCTGCGAGCCGGAGAATGAAGGGGAGAAACTGAGAGCATCACATGCATGCATCCTCGTAGTTTGTTCCAACAAATTTTACTGCGTTGCATCAAAGAAAGCAGAATGAACCGCCATTCGCTCGAAGGGAGATGACGGAAATTGTATTTTTCTGTTATGGAAATTGTATCGAGTTTAATTTAGTTGGGTATGCGTGTCATCTTGTTTGTGGAATTTTGTTTTCTTACGTTCAGGTACAGATTTCCTAGTATGGGAGTTGGGTAACAGCCCAAGAATGGACCAAACAGCTCGTACCTGTTGCCACATTCTATTCTATTTTAGAAATGTAGTAACTGCAGCAGGCGTCTCCCAGAGCACATTGATGCATGCAAAATCCATTTTAATTGGAGAGAAGTTTTACGTTTGTTATGTAGAGCCTTTTAATAGGCCATTGTTTGGAGCATTTGTCCAAACTTCGAAATTTTAAAGGAGGCAAACACTCAAAAAGACTATGATGTAAAATAAAACGAATGTACAAATTATAAAATATGAATGGAATGTATTGAAAGTTCCGACGATTTTTCTTTGTAAACACTTTAAGAGCTTTAATATTTGAGTTAATTAATTCAAAATTCCCCGACAACGAAACTACTTGTACAAGATTTCTACAAGGACCTTGCAGTTGATAACTCCTACTTACAAGCACGTAGTAATGCCTGCATGTTGCCAGCAGCATCACTATCAGAACTAGAATGTAAGAATTAGCTACGATTTTCGTCGATTATAATATAATATAATCGGCAAAACTTAAGAGTATATTAAAAAATTAGAGCATTAAATCTACTGAAATTTACAAGAGTGTACGACTTCTACGTCACTCAGGCAATACATTCAGTGTACGACATGGACATCACGTAGGCAATACATTCAGTGTACGACATGGACATCACTCAGGCAATACATTCAGAGTACGACATGGACATCACTCAGGCAATACATTCAGTGTACGACATGGACATCACGTAGGCAATACATTCAGTGTACGACATGGACATCACTCAGGCAATACATTCAGTGTACGACATGGACATCACTCAGGCAATGCATTCAGACCTAGAAGACAGTTATTGCCTGGGGCATTTCAGATCGTAAGTGTGGTCACTCTCATAATGCGAGGCAATTTTTATCAGTGGCCACAGTAATCATGAATTGCAGTCGCTACCGCTTGCTAGGGGAGAGGAATAAAAAGCATATCTTGGATTTCACCCCAGCATGGCGTGTCTTGTTTTGAACAGTCGTACACAATTTGTCATTTTGCTGGCTGAGTTTTACTGTATTGTGTTCAAGAGTAAATTTGTGCATTGCAGGAAAGACACATTTATCGCTATGAAAAAGTGGTTGAAAGACTAACTTACGACGTCTGTTAGTGAAGAGATTTTTTGCAGGAAACACAGAGCTAATAAGATTTCTTTGGACGCTCGCTAAACAAAGAGGCTGCTTGATCTACGTGCAAAAGCTATTGGTATTTCAGACACATATTTTTCTTTCTTAATAAGCAGCCAGGTTTTTCTGAAGAAAAGTTTCAGGAGAAGACATTTCTAAGGAAGACCCTCGTTACAAAGGAAGCAGCGCGATCTTTCATGTCCATATTTTTACAAGCCACGTTGTGTTGCCATGTTGTGCTGCCATGTTGTGTAGTCATGCTGTGTTGCCATGTTGTGTAGTCATGCTGTGTTGCCATGTTGTGTTGCCATGTTGTATTGCCATGTTGTGTAGTCATGTTGTGTTGCCATGTTGTGTTGCCATGTTGTGTTGCCATATTGCATTTCTGAGGTGGAATAAGAAAATTGAGTGACTATCCCTGTCTACAATGAGTGTGTCAGTCGTCAGCATGCTCGTCTCATTGCTTCATAAACTCAAGTCGATGAAACATATTTTCACTTCCTCTATGAAAAAGTTACACAAAAAAACCCTTAAATATTCCCAAAAGTACATGATTTCAATATGTAAAGCTACATTAAAGCATGAAATTAACAGTGTTTTAACACGTTAACCGCCATGCCTGATATCAGAGATTTGTCACTACCGCCACGACTTTACCATTTTACGACTTTATCATTTAACCTTCCGTAAATATTTTAAATTAATTTTTGAAAATAATTATTAAAAATTTGGAAATGTACCACCGGTGGTCCATGCGGCGGTAAGTGAAACCCTCAAATGTACCACCGGTGGTACATGTGGCGGTTAACGTGTTAATAAAGCATAATACAATATTGAAAAGGGTTAGAAGCCCATTGTTCTTTAGAAACTGGTATCTAATGAATCTTCCTGCCAGCAAACTATTCACGCCTTTCATAGAGAAGAAATTACGTCTTCTCATTGACATTTTGAAACAAATCAGCATGAAACTGTCGAGCGGTTGTGATGACCTATATTGTTATCCAGGAAAAATTCATGAAGTTCCATCAGATATTACCACATGTGTTCTCAGAAATGGCTGTCAAATTCTCAGCATTACGCAATGAATTGCAGGCTTGGTCTAGACATGGTTTAACGCGTCTCAGACATGGTTTAAAGCATCTCAGACATGGTCTAACGTGTCTCAGACATAGTCTAACGTGTCTCAGACATAGTCTAACGTGTCTCAGACATAGTCTAACGTGTCTCAGACATAGTCTAACGTGTCTCAGACATAGTCTAACGTGTCTCAGACATAGTCTAACGTGTCTCAGACATGGTCTAACGCGTCTCAGACATAGTCTAACGTGTCTCAGACATAGTCTAACGTGTCTCAGACATAGTCTAACGAGTCTCAGACATAGTCTAACGTGTCTCAGACATGGTCTAACGCATCTTGAGCATGCCCGGCTTTTTCAGTATGCGATACCAAGTAATGCACTAACCACATCTAAATGAAAACTGTCTCACTTATTATTTTCGATGTTACAAATAAAAGCCGCCAAAANCTCAGACATAGTCTAACGTGTCTCAGACATAGTCTAACGTGTCTCAGACATAGTCTAACGTGTCTCAGACATAGTCTAACGTGTCTCAGACATAGTCTAACGTGTCTCAGACATAGTCTAACGTGTCTCAGACATAGTCTAACGCGTCTCAGACATAGTCTAACGTGTCTCAGACATAGTCTAACGTGTCTCAGACATAGTCTAACGAGTCTCAGACATAGTCTAACGTGTCTCAGACATGGTCTAACGCATCTTGAGCATGCCCGGCTTTTTCAGTACGCGATACCAAGTAATGCACTAACCACATCTAAATGAAAACTGTCTCACTTATTATTTTCGATGTTACAAATAAAAGCCGCCAAAAACTATAATTGCCATTACTGTAATAGCCTTTTGTTACACAGAATTCTTCTCAATTCATTTCTGCTCCGCATACACTGCACACCAAACAAGTTACACAGAAAGCAAAATCAAGCACACGTAACTGAAAATCTCCTGGTATTTGACTATCAATTCTGTTTACAAACATTGCTTGTTTCAGTCAACCGGAAAGCCCAACTGATGAAGGCTTCCAGCAGCCCGCGCTAGCAGGTTCTGTTGCTGCACTGTGTTCCAAGAAGAACTCAAATAATTATTGAGATGACCGTGGTTTCATTCAGGAATGAACTGTGTTAATTTCTAGAGAGAACAGAATTTGTGTGCCAGAAGCGATTTTTAACGAATGTTTTTATCATAAGTAGGATAATGATTATAAACATCCAATTTATGATTAAAAACATACGATTAAAATTGTAGTTATCAACGCAATGGTGATTGCAATATGCATGAATTGGATGGCAGCATAAGCAAAAATAGAAGAAATCAATACAATATTCAGTGGAAATGCCGTCATCAAATTTTTTACTGAGCAAACAAATAAGAATAGCAGGCTAATTTTCAACGCACAGGATTTATCTGCCAGTCATCGGTTGCGTATTATAATTCATGCAAATCTTGTTAAAAAAAAAATTAGAATTCGCAATTAGATTGTGCGCTGTTAATGACCGTTGCGAAATCGAGGGATTTTCACATGGTCTTAATTTATCAGAATAAATTGAAAGATGATTCAAATCCACAGTAAAAATAAGTCTAAAATTCCATCAAGATTTTGAACGTGCGTTGTAGACACGTACTTATGTGTTTCGTTCACGTCAACTGCGAAGAATTTGAAGCTTTTGAAGACACCAAACAGTGTCAGAAAAAATTGGAGTCCAAGTTCATGTTTGTTAAATTTGAGAGCTAATGTAATTGAGAAACTATTACCAAGCCAAGCATTAGATTCCATTTATATTTCTTACTTGTTTCTGTACAAATTTGTGACAAGTATTAGCGCGACGGAGTATGTCAGTCACCCTCTTTTTATTAGTTGTCGTGTAAATGTTCCATGTGGGGCGGACAGTGAGTTACGCTTAATTAAGGAGATGCGCTCTGGAGTTAATGTCGTATAAATGGAAAATAAAATATAGCAGGTAGGTGCAGATTTTACAACATACCATCACCAGGAGCAAATTTTACAACATACCATCACCAGGCGCAGATTTTACAACATACCATCACCAGGCGCAGATTTTACAACATAGACCATCACCAGGCGCAGATTTTTCAACATAGACCAGCTGCAGTCACGCACCGCTGCTGAGGTGGAAAGCTCTGTTAACACCAGCAGCATCTCATCGCTTCATTCAAACAAACGATCCTAAATTGGATTTAAGAAAGTAGAAGCAGAGACTCGTGCGATGGTCAGGAATGACAGCCTCGACACAGAGTAGGAGTGACTGCAAGAAATGCTAGTTTGTGTTCCTTAACGCAGTGGCGGCCTCAACTTCCAGGAAAAAATAAAGATGCCTTTGTGTAGAAAGACACATAATGCCAAGACACTTTATTTAATAAAAACATCTTAGTGTTTCCTGCAGCGTACTGATGTTAACAAGTACCTAAAAACCTAAAAAGTAGCGCATGCAAAACAGTGGTATTGTACGGAACACGTGAAAGTACGACAGTTTGGAATGTACCACTGACCGTAGTCCTGCACCTGAACTGCTGTGCGTGAAGGCAAGACCATTGTACTCGTTTGTAAATGGTGCGGCAACATAATTTCCTTTTTTGAAAGGAACTTCCTTTGAAAAAAGGAATTTATGTTGCCATACTCTGACTTAAACACACTATTAACGCCCCCTCCCACATGATGTAGAGAGAAGTGTAGAATACAGTGTATGTAAATTATTTCCCGCTTATGAAGCAAAATCAGAATGAGATTTCCATGGTTCAATTACTGAATGAGGTAATCAAATTGGGTAATGGAAAAATGAGGCAATAATTGCATGATTTAATTATTCAATAGGTTGCATTCTCCACAGCATCACCAATCATTCCGCGCATGACTCCATGTAGAGAACAGAACGTGCAGCTATTGTTATTAAAATCCTATTATAACGCTATCATGTCTTCATTTTGAACATTCATTGAAAAAAATACCCTGGAACTATACAAATAGAAACGTTCTCTCTCCCTGCAACTTTTAGAACAGGTCACCTGTTGGACAGTTTACATGGGGGCTAAAATTTGACAATTTTACACCTTCCCCAGGACTGTTTTTAGAAACAGTCGTCAGAGCACACAGCACCCTGTGCTAGAGTAAAGTTATTTCATTTAGAAAGTGAAAAACGGCGTTCCCAAAGTCACAAGGGGACATTGTATAACAATTCAATTACCACTGCCCGCAGCAAACTGGCGGGAGACTCCGGCGTGAAAGACCAGGCCATTATGGAATACCTTTGTGGTACAGTTACACCCTGTCGAGTGTGGTGCAGTTACAC
>VCRD01000117.1:233086-250498 GCA_006783055.1 Trinorchestia longiramus
TACAGTTACACCCTGTCGAGTGTGTTGCAGCGTATGATTGTCGCAGTTACACCCAGTCTAGTGTGCTGCAGCGTGTGATTATTGCAGTTACACCCAGTCTAGTGTGCTGCAACGTGTGATTGTTGCAGTTACACCCAGTCTAGTGTGCTGCAACGTGTGATTGTTGCAGTTACACCCAGTCTATCATCACCAACCCAATATTTCCATAAAATGCACCTAAATAGACTAGCATTAACTTCAGTTGGGAAAAAACATTTGCCTGTTAATTACCAGAGCTAAATGCCACTGTCCTTCAGGATAGAAGCTCAACTTCTCCCAGAGCAGGACATCACGTAATGGTGATGCTCCACCTCCCAGAGCAGAGCATCAAGTAATAGTGATGCTCCATTTTCCAGAGCATCAAGTAATAGTGATGCTCCATATCCCAGAGCATCAAGTAATGGTGATGCTTCATCTCCTAGAGCAGAATATCAAGTAACGGTGATGCTCCATTTCCCAAAGCATCAAGTAATGGTGATGCTTCATCTCCTAGAGCAGAACATCAAGTAATGGTGATGCTCTATTTGCCAGAGCATCAAGTAATAGTGATGCTTCATCTCCTAGAGCCGAGCATCAAATAATGGTGATTTCTACCTCCTAGAGTAGAACATCACTTGATGGTGATGCTTCACCTCTCAGAGCAGAACATCACGTGATGGTGATGCTCCACCTCTCAGAGCAGAACATCACGTAATGGTGATGCTTCACCTCTCAGAGCAGAACATCACGTGATGGTGATGCTCCACCTCCTAGAGTAGAACATCACGTGATGGTGATGCTCCACCTCCTAGAGCAGAACATCACGTGATGGTGATGTTCTCACTGACAATAAGTCGAGGAACTTCACAATTCCAACACGTGAGAAGGAAGAGCCAACACGTGAGAAGGAAGAGGCTGTTCGTTGCATTGCGTCGTGGATGCAGCATCATTATGCTGAGTGCCACTATCATTTTATTTATATTGCCTTGAATGCCCATCACTATTATCATCATCATCATATGAGCTGAGTGTCCATTATCATTATTATCACGCAATGTTGACTGTTAGTATTAAAGAGTTATTAGCTGAATACAAATAGCAGCTACAACGACAGCGTCACTAACAGCTGCAACAGTAGAATGAGCAGATGTAGAAGGAGCGAATGAGAGCAATATTGCAAGGATAGCAGCAAAACGGCTGTAGCAACAGCGGCACACAACAACAGCAGCAGTTCGTTCACAAGAGTTAAAGCTGCAGTCACAGGAGCTGCAGCCTGCCGAGCACACCTGGTCGTGCAGCTGCGGCAGCTGCGGGGGCAGAGGCAGCAACAGCAGAAGCAAAGACAGCAGCAGCAGTAGCAGCAACAACAGAAGCAGCCAGAGCGGAGGCAACAGAAGCAGCAGCAGCAACAGTAGCAGATACAACAGCAGCAGCAACAAGACAGACAGCAGCTGCAGCAACCGCTCCCACTACGGCCGGTTTTCTGTGTCTTTAACAATCCATGTCGTCTCGAAGATTTCCTGAAGACTGCATCAAAAAAAGCTTGGTGCTTCTACAACGCAGTTACGAGGTTCTCTCTCAACACACCCGCCATAAACTGCTTTAGTGGTCGCGTTTTCTGCACTTGTGCAGTTCCGGAGTAATTCATTACCCATTAACCGCACTCCATTGAATCTTGTCTCGAGTTACGTTGTTTTCGTTCCTCTTATCTTACACCACCATTAATTAGGAACTCTATTATACCTGCAGTGTAGTTTAACAACTCATGTACTTCAAAAACATTCTTCTATATTTCCTGCTACGCGAGGGTTCTTTATTTTCTCTACAAAACTTTCACAAAATCATCGCATTTCGTTTCCTAACCTAGCGCATTGTAACAACCACAACATTTCTCGACGTTTTTACATGCATTCTTATTCAAAACAGTATTTTTATTATGTCAACAGCTCTGGAACTGAAAAACGTATTTCAGTGGCTGTCAAGTAACGCAAGTTGGTGCCATCTCAATTATAACTGAATGCAACATTCAGACAAGCAATGCCTCATTCAAATACTGACTTGGGACGCACTTCTTGCCGATATACAATTTTCAAAAAAAAACAAGCACGTAAATGTGAAGTGGCAGCGACAAGCACAGTTTTCAAGTCCCACTTTTCAGACATTCTGTCCTGACAAAACAGTCAACAATTGAAGTTAGGTTGGGGTTGTTGACGGTAGCCACCGTGGTCGAGTGGTCTACAGCCTGTCTCATGTATCAGGTCTATGCCTCGTGCAGAAAGACTGCGGGTTCGAAACCCGGCCGTGAACACGAGTTATTTCTCGTTGTTTCTTCGCGCCGTGAGCTCGCACATATCGGTAAGGCTTACTGGGTAAGCAGTCAACACGCCCATCAAACCTCCCGGGATCGTCGCGTGGAACTCACCATCACCCTTACTCTTAGAATGTTAACCTTAAGAATTTGAAAAACCAATGTACTAATGTCTATGTACTGTGTACTTGATTGGAAATAAAGTTGTTTGTTTGTTTGTTTGTTGAGAAAGTGACATACTTTGGTGACAAAATAAATGTTTTGTTCATGTTTTAGTCAATAAGCGAGCTGAGCAAAATTGAGAATCGGCCAGTCAATGAGGGTCTCAACTTCTCCGGCGCTATAATACCTCTGACCCAGCTCAACCCTGGCCCAGGTCAGCTCTGACCCAGCTAGCCTGATCCAGCCAGCCCGTGCCCAGCCAGCCCGTGCCCAGCACCCGTTAACCAGCTAGCTCTGACCCACTCAGCCCTGGCCCAGCAGTCTTGACCACTGCGTGCGCAGGAAACGTGGAAGGAAAGATGATAAAATAAATGGGCACCACAAATCTGGTAATTTGCGCGAAGTTAAGAATTTTTTGCCTCTCAGAAGAGCGACGGCATCTGTCGTGAGGCTAGCGAGGCGAAATTTGCTTTGAAATAACTGGTGTGGAGGCCTGAGCGTGTGTGCCTTACTTCAGAGTGTGCCTTACTTCAGAGTGTGCCTTACTTCAGAGTGTGCCTTACTTCAGAGTGCGCCTTACTTCAGAGTGCGCCTTACTTCAGAGTGCGCCTTACTTCAGAGTGTGCCGGACTTTAGAGTGTGCCACTATTTTAAATGTGATGTATAGTAAATGAGAGCTTCTGAATAATTGTTGCAGCAGCAACAATTTTAAATTATGTCACTTAACTAGTACGCTATCAGAAGTTAACAAACACACTTCACTTCCGTATGATTTGTTCTGTAATTTTTTAACTAGACACGCTACTGCATCGCAAATGTACGCACAGTTCGAAGAAAAGAATTAATGACATTGATAAGTGATCTAATTACTTATACTCTTTGCACCAACACACAGCGACGGTTGTATCATCGGATTACATAGCGAACATTGCCATGACATTGTACAACTCTTCATCTTTCCTTTCGTACTTAAACAAATGATTTATTTTATACAGAAAGACTAATTTTAGGCCCATTAAGACAATTTTTATGCCCTAGAAGTTGGCATTCATGAGTTTTGACAACGGAATTTTTTTCTAAGATATATAAACTAAAATAAGCTTCTAATGACCATAAGATAGTTTTCAGTGTTATAAACCACTGTTAATTGTTAAAAAAATACAAGCTCTGTAATAAAGGCAAAATAGTTAAAACGGTCCACTGCAGTTCTGTCCGTTGTCACCACCGCGGACAGTGAGTAGGAGCATAAGGCCTCAAATCATACAAAATTTATAGAAGTTATTATCCTTAGAAACATAACGTCAAGTCGTCCTTTCGGGTTATAATCTTGTTAAGACCTTCACTTTAATGGCCCTTAAGAAGCTCATGAGAAGACGCGTCCTTGTGAGTTATCAGGAATTATAGTGTTGTATATTTTCCGTCTTTCACTAGACGCTAATGACATTTAATTTAAACTTGTATCTATTATCAAACTAATATCGCTAGTCAAATTACAACCAGGTGAAAGCGTGCAATAACCTATTGTCCTACACACAAGCATATTACTTGAAGAAAAGGCCATGTACAGATAGACTACACTACAAGTACAGGGTGTTCAATAATCACCACAGTGTTCAAATGCAAATCCAAATATTTTCAAAGACATCTCATTGTATTTACATTAATGTTTGATAAGAAAATCATACGTTTTGAAGGTATAATAGTCATTATAAAAGCTAAAAATCTTGACAAAATAATATGCACGTTTTTTAGGTCTGCAAAAGGCTGAAAAACTTCTATTGGATGTTACTAAAACTTTAGAAGTAAATAGAATAATCGTCTGGAAAACGTTGGAGCACTTCAGAGACTGGACAAGTAAAGAACAAGCTTGGATAAGATCGTCCTAGAACTGCTAGAACCTCAAAACTAGTAAAATCCGCCAGAGAAAATCTCGGAAGAAATCCTAAAAAGTCCCGTAAAATCTGGCACAAGAGGGGAATGTATTCGTCCACAAAGACGAAAACCTCTCATAAACAAACATCAAAAGAAATAGCTGTTATCTGCGAGAACTGAGGACAAACGTCTGGGAAGAGCTGAATCCCCACCCTTTCGTATCCGTCATGACACGCTACCGAACTTGGTGTTCAGTGATGAAAAGAAATTTGATGTCTAGTAAAAATTTGACTAACAAAATGATCGATTTTAGTCTAAGACTGGCAAGATCGATACCCAGGTTGTCACTCGAAGATAAGGAGTGGCGTCAGTAATGGTTTGGGCGCAATCACTGACACTGGAACGAGTTTATTGGGGCAAAAAATTACCTAAGAAAGTAACCATAGTGATATTCTTGCAGAGTCATTGTGCCCGTGTACTAAAAATTATAGCAAAAACCGCCTGTGGTCATTTCAACAAGATAATGCATCCTCATATGGAGCTAAGAAAACACAAGAGTGGTTGACGTCCAATGGAACCTTCATCGCAATGGAATGGAACCTTCATCGCAAGACCTGAATCTTCTCGAGTACAGCATTTGGTCCACGCTGGAGCGTGGAGTTTCAGCGACACGTCACCAAAATTTGGCGGCATTGAAGTCAAAACTTAAAAATAAATGAGCCAAAATCCCACGAAAAGTCATTCGTCACTCGTGCAAATCATTTTCTAAACGTTTTCAGCTTGGTATCGACGCAGACAGAGGGCATATCATATAAAATGTGGTAATCTCCAACTACTAGAGATTTAACTACTGCTTTCTTTTGTTACATATGTATATATTAGTTTGTTTAATAAATATGGAATAATTACTAAAACCCTGTATTTTAAAAATCTACTGCTTATTTTTGCGTTTAGCATTTTCTTTAAGAACGGATTAAACTTCCATTCAAGAAAGTTTATCACATGACACCGTAAGGTCTAAAACTATTTCCTTCCTTTAACGTATATTTAATCAGGCTGTTGGTAAAACTAATGCCATCAGTGTGCAGCAATTCATAAAAATTAGCGTGGGCGAAATAAAAGTCTACGGATATCGCACGCTCTTTCCTAATAAAACACAAGAAAGTCTACGGGAATCCTCCCAGACATACACAAAAGTCTACGGAGCCTCGCACCCTCTCTGAGCCCCGACACAGAACTCTACGGATCCCGTGCGCCTTGTCCTAGCCTACAATTTATGACACTTTCGAAGAGCGCTCACCCAAGTTTGGGCCCATTAGGTGGGCTGAGGCAACTGAACGCAGTCGAATTAACGGGTCTGAACCTGCCAGAAAACTTGTCCTGATACATGGCATAGAGTAAAAAGTATTAAAGTCAGACAAACCGGGAATGATCATGTTATAGAGACACCAAACAAAAACGATTGTAGCGTCAGTTCTAAAACAATTTTCAGCAATTAGAAAGATTTAAAATTTACAGGTTGATCTGAAAGTCGACCGTGAATAAGCGCAAAACTTAGGAATGACCTTGAAGAAACACTCAAAAAATTGAGTACATGATACGATAGTTGCTTATGATTTCTACATTACCTCTTCCTTGACAAATTACAAAACAAATTGCAATTATTAAATTTGCAACTTAGACTCCATTATAAGATCTCTTACAATTTTTTGACATGGTACATTTAAGAACAGTCTGGCATCGAGGCGGTACGACAACACAGCATTCTTGTTGGAACATCACAATGCAGGAAACGCAAGACCTTCTCCTTAGTTGCTACTTTGTAGCTGCTTTGTTCCCCCAGAAAATTACGGTCAGTTTTCATGACACTAAACCCGGAGGTCAAAGATAATTTGCAAATTGGCTCGAGTCTGACAACTTCCCGTTTGCATTTATGAACTCCGTGTCAATCCTGGCAATGCGTTTAAACTAGCCTAGATCATTTTTCCTGTCTTAAACAACTTGAATCCTTTTCTCTTTCTCAAACTACCTAGACTTTTTTTCTGTTATATGTAAAAAGGCCTAGAATACTTTTTGCGCCATGAAACAATTTATCTTGATAGACACGTATGAGGTTTCTAAATTTCTGCATTAATTATCACATCCGAAACCCGCTTATCGTTAACAAAACTCAACAATATTCTCGTCATTCACAAGTTAAAAAACTTTTCAACAGCTTCCCATTATTTTTGGCATGTGGAAAAAAAACGTAACACATATTCCGCGCTTCAAGTGAAACACACAATTCCTTTTTACTTCCTTTTTACTGCGAACGACAAAATATAAAAAATGAGCATGCTGCACTCACCTGCATCTTTGCGTTTGAAAATTGTCACAGTTCAAGAAAAGTAATGTAATTAACATGGATTAGCCTCACTCTGCCGACAGAAACACACACAAGATCACACTGATCTGTACCTCTCTTTAAAATACATTACACAAGCACACCTGCACTAGCTTGCCTCTTTGTGTACAAAAACGTGCTTGTACTGACCTGTTTCTTTGTGTACACAAACACGCTTGTACTGACCTACTTCTCTGTGTACCCAAACACGCTTGTACTGACCTACTTCTCTGTGTACACAAACACGCTTGTACTGACCTGTTTCTTTGTGTACACAAACACGCTTGTACTGACCTGTTTCTTTGTGTACACAAACACGCTTGTACTGACCTGTTTCTTTGTGTACACAAACACGCTTGTACTGACCTGCCTTTCTGTGTACTTGAGGATGCACTTGGCGAGGGAAGTAGACCTGTACACGTCACGCCGTACAGTACAGCTCAGGTGTAGCTGGTTGGCGTACGTGACCACGGAGACGCTGAGAGGCCACTGCGACGGCGGTAGTGCTGTGTACATGTGTTTCACAGAGTACCTGCACGTGACAATGTGCTAAATTACTCGAGTCTCAAGCTAAGATATTAGTGATGAAAAATAATATGTTCCTTTTGTGCACTATATACATGGCAGTTACATGTGCAGTACACTGTATATCACACGTTGTTTTATCACTGAACAAAATCATTTTTCATAGAAACAGAAATTTAATTATTAGTTTTGTTGCATGTTAGTTGCGTGGGTAACATAAATGTTGAAAAATCCTAACTTGGAACACTTCAGTGATGCTTCACCTTCCAGATATACTCCATAGGGATAAGGTGCCAAGCTACATCTCTTCTGTACAAGTTCTTTCTTACATTGGCTACTATATGTGCTCTCACTGTTCACTTTCAAGGTACTTCTCAGCCTCTACTGTACATATAGTGTGCGGCAACATGACTTCCTTTTTCAAAACAAAACGCATTTAAAAAAAAATTATATTGCTGCACCCTGTTTCTATCATACATACTCGTACCGGGTACAGTTCTCAGGAATGTTTCCTAGATACATTTGCAAGGCGTACGTCACGAGGACAAAATTCAGGGCACAGACACAGAATGACCGGCAGCGTAGTGGGAGGAGCCGAGCTTAGATGTCACCAGAAGCAACATTGAAAGTAACAAATGTGGAGTGGCCGCGGCGACGGACGAATTCTAGAACTCTAATTCCTTTATTACAGTGATGCACGTTTCAGCGCACGCCTGAACACATAACCACTCACTAACACGTAAATTAGTTGGAATGTATACAACAAGCTTTATTTACGTCTTTTTAATTTAGGAGTGAAAATAGTTCTGATGTTTATGAAGCCTGGAAGTGGAATACCAACAGCAAAAAAAAAGCATCAACCATCGGGCCAGCGCCTCGAAAATACTTCAATGCTGTTGCCTTCAAATATTTATTCACTGAAGAACAGTGTTTGGAAATTTAATCATTCGACTCTAACTTCCACTCTTGAATTTTCAGAACATCCAACTGCGATTCCAACTCTTTAGCAGTAAATTTTGACTCCGAGACTCCGGGTCCACAATCTTTCTGGGGAAACCGCTGCGTCAGAAGACGTCGGCAACCACAAGCAGACGCTCACAAATTCCTTCGAAGTGCAGTTTGCTCAATGGAATATTTCGCAGTAAGAATACCTGCCGAGGAGAGTAACACTGTACGCTCTGTTGATGCAGGAGGAGTGGCGGGTTGAACACGTGTTTAACCCTCTCGCTACCGTTGGCTTAATACGATCATTCCCTTTAGTCCCACATTCTAAATGTTTCGTTCAAAATTACTGCAAAATTACATGGATATTAGTAACGATAAGAGGTTTTTTACGCAATATTTTGATCAGTATGAAAACAATTTGGTCGTGAAAGGGTTAAGAAGCTTCAATTAATGTAATATAAACACAACACTCTGTACCCCAACCACGGGAAACCATAAACAAGGACGCTTTTCTCTGCGGCATCTCGGTAAGTCATTTTGCTTGTTCACTGATTTGTTGACCCAAGCAGTACACGTTAACTCTAATTCCATCACGTCAATATGCAAGAGGATTAAGTATACGAACGAACATACACGCAATAAATATGTACATAACATTTGGTATATTAACCATTCCCAGGAATTCTTTCTCAAGAGATAAGGTTATGGACATATTTACAAGCACACCTCCGGAATTCTTTCACAGAGAATAAGTTGGCCCAAAAATTCTAATACTATTTTCTAAATGCTATTTCTTCAGCTTATGCAATCGTGTTTTCATAGATTTGGACTGGGACACTAAGCTCTGACGGCGTGTTTTTATCCTTACAAAAAATGAATTTCTGTCAAGGAAAACTACTCACGCCCACGAAGGTAAAATATGTCCAATCTCGTTTTCACTGACACATAATAACGAAACACATTTTATTGAATTTTTCACAGTTTCATGCATATATTGCAGATTGATTCAAGCGAAACAAGAAATTTTACTAGTTTTCGAATGTTACTTCGATCGAAGAGTAGAGCCAGTGAACGTCATCACTAAACAAAGCCTGGCACTAATCCAGCTTGGTGAACCTTCCGTTGGAGGAAATTTTCAACTACTCACTTACTGTAACAATTTTTACTGGAATTTTATTTTCAATTACATATCCAATTCTTTTGCGTTACTGACGTGATGCTGTGCAAAGGCTATTTTCGAACATGCATAGCATGAAGTACAGTTACCTGCAGCGCACATTATCAGTTATACGAATGAACTCGAATGCTATTTTTTACGCGATTTCCAAAAATGAAAATGTACAACATACGGAAAATGTTCAGGGTGTATTTTTATAAAATCACTCTATGGTGTATTTGGAGAGCTTTAGTGCAACAAGTCATTTAATTTACTGTGACTATTTGCAACGAGTCGTTTCATTCAGCTTGCCTTTTTGTACCGAATATTTTTTATCTATGGGAAGAGACAATGTAAGAACGAAACGAATATTTATGGTGACCCACAAATAATTAACTTTGAGAGCCCTTGATTGATTCTTTGGCCTGAATAGCCGTCGTGATGACTTTCATTGCTTTTTCATGAAAGGAACGCAAACAACACGCGCTGAAAATAATACAAAAGCATCCTTATAATAATGATAACAATCCTCATCATAAAAATAATAAAATATCGATCAACTCACGTAGGTGAGGGGTCTGACGCCATTATGCTGCCGGCACAATGCACTTATGAAACTATTAAAAACATGAGAGTCCGCCTTACCATTCTATCGCAATGACATCAAGATTTCGGAAACGTACGATCTAAGAAGTATCTTCTGCTCTTAGATACTTTTCCTTTGATATCGCTATCTTCCTGATCTCTACGAGCAAAATGAGCGTTTATTTTGTAACATTTCACCACACTACAAATATTAAAATAAAGAATAATAAAAATAGGACCATAAAGGTAGTTCATAACATTAGGTCGCACTGAATATAGTGCCGTAACTGCACGCAGATGAGGGTAATCGGAGCTTTACTTCCTTTGCGATGGAAACTGCAACCGAAGCAAAGGCTTCTTGCTCTGATTTCCCTCAAAGACCGACCAGGATTGAACGTTAATTTAGATTGAGTGCCGTGAGGAAGGGAGCTCATGAGCAAAATACCACAACTTGGAAAGAGGCAAAGCTGAAGAAAGGTCTAGATGGAGTACAAGTCTGGGGAAAGAAGTAAGGCTGAAGAAATCCCTAGACGGAGTACAACTACGGCTATACAATACAGTTTCATGTAAGCCAGAAGAAATAACTATTGAATATTTCCAAACATAGGAACATTAATAATCATTTTTTCTCTACATATTTGACGATAAATAGACAAATTCGTTAGTTCTTCAATAGCAGTGTTTTTAACGCCTAGCTCCTTACACTTCAACCTGCACTGACGACCACCAGACGCAACTTATGATGTTGATGACAGTTGATGACATCATCGGACTGTTTTAAGAATAATACCATAGTTGTTTTGTGAATTTTGAATTCTGTCGTTGTACAATGATCGTTTGATTTTCTCCACCGAGCTGGAAATTTTATAACTGACTCTAAGCTTAATACCTCAAGCTGTCTCTTGACCAAGTATCGATCGTTCATTTAATATAGAAGCAAAGTTAAAGAACTCAGAACGCTACCTTTCGTAAAATCTTACATTCGTTGGAAAGTTAGTGCAGGCTAAAACTGATAATAAAAATCAAAGTTTATGGCGTGTTTGGTCAGGCAAATAACAAATACGTGGCTAACTGAAAAATACTCGTCAATTTTGGGCTGAACAGCAGCACCTGCACAACGTTCCGCTATTAGTTTTATCAAATGATGCTAGCAAACATCACAAGCTAATAAAAAATACCAAATATATAAACGACGAAGAATTTAACCAATTTGTCAAGTTTTAGGAGAACATAAAAAATTGAAGTTTGTCTTTGCTTTTTACGTTACGCACAGGAACCAAAGAATTGAAGTAAAACAACCAACCGTGAAATAAAATACTGGTGCTAACAACGCAGGTACTCTACAGTTATGACACGACCGATGCCACTACACAGCTATGACATGACTGACGACAGATTAGAGTAATAAATATATACAGGTTGAAAAATTTACAATGGAACAATTGGCGTCATTGTACAGACTTCGCTAAACCAAGGTGCAAACTTGCACACAAATTAAATGTTTTTTAAAGAGTCTCTTTAAGAGATTCTGAGTTCGAATATAGAAGCAGACCAAGGCAGGATAGCCAGTGAGTCCATAGCGTTCACAACATTTCCATTTGATTGCAGGCTTTCAAATCCGTACACCGCACCAGCACCTGGAATGCTGCAGCCAGGGACTAGTGTAGTAATTCATTCTTCACCTGGCACGAGGCAGGCTGAGCTTTGCCGGCCTTTGTGGCCTATAAGAAAGCATCTTTTGTTGAGGCGCGGCGAGGAGATCAGGCAACGCAGGAAGCACCATTTGATCCTTTCAATTCTACAGCTCGATAATGAATTTCTAAAGAAGTTCATGCAGATGCGCCAAGATGAAGTGTTAAGCACGCAATAGACTTATCGAGGCTCGTAAGATGGAGATTTTATCAATCTTTTGTGTATCCCTCTTTATTCTTGTGAGTTTTTGTAAACAGGTATGGGAGTTGGCCTCGTTCATAAGTCTGAACAGAATCATATGTACAGTGTGGTTTTGTAGCAGTGACAGCTTCAGTGAGATCACGCCATTGTACACGATCTGCTCTCATATTTGTAACAATAACCGACATTTGTAGTTTCTAAAACTTTTTTACACTTTTTTGAGCAGATTTTTCAAAGACATTCACACCGAGACCAATAAAAGGGTGTTGTAGAAATAACTTTTTATACCCGCGTTCAAGTTCTGAGGAAACTTCCGGATGTATACGGCAGAAGAACAGTCAGTCTATCTTGTAGAAATGACAGACGGCAACAGAGAAAGAGTATTTACTGCAATAGAGAATGGTCTGTACGAGATCTAGGTTCTGTCTGAAGAAGTTGTGTGTCTGTAAGAAGTTGTTTGTCTGCAGGATGTCTGTCAAGACCAGGTCTTAGCGAGGCAGAATGGACGTGCCTCATGGATGAGAAGCTACTCAAGGGCTTAGATGTGGTGAATGTTCACGGCAATTTCATAACAAAATAACTTGCAGCAGATGTACCAAGCCGGATTTGCAACTGATGCACTTAATGCAAGCGTAATTACACGACTAATTTCTCAGAAATCCATGAATATAAACTAGAGAGAGAGAATGTTCTGATATTAGTATTTTTTTAAGGGAATATCCGTCCACTGACAAATATCTTTCATAATACACTGTGAAGTACGTAATCCCAGCATGGCGATTTTGAGCATTATACTCCTATGGCGGAAGTCTTAATTCATCTTTAGCCAGAGTATTGAATCGTTACTAAACTAGAGGTAAGCTCTTTTTCCAGTGGAAGACAATAAAAATTCCACTCACTTTCTACCCAGAGAAGCAAATGTTCAGCTGTAAAGTGTAGCTCAATGCTTCTCTTGAACGTAGAACTCGCTCGGCGGCCAGCTGCAGCTAGACCCCACCTGTGCTCAGGCACACTGAATTGTCAGTGTAAGTCGCTCAAGCAAAGCAAAAAACGCACATCTTGAAACAAAAATAAGTTCAAAGTACTTGAAACAAACCATAAAGGTCAGGCCTTTCTTTGCTATTAAGACACTACATTAATCAACAATGAAAATCCTTCAACATAGAATTTTATCAGCGTAAGATGCTTCCTTAAAGTAAAAGAAACTGGACAAGTCTGTGCGAAAGGTTCACCCAAATGACATTTGCCTGAGTCACAATTCCAGGGGCGATCATTGCCTCTACAGAACGCGTTAATGCTGAATGAGCCATCAACGTGTTAATGGATTCAGTGGCTGCTGCCTGCTAATGAGATAATGATAATGTGCTGTCCACAAAGCAGTTAATATGGCAGAGGCACTAGGAGAAATGCCACGAATTTGTGGCTCTGCTTCAAAGCTCCATGCGATTTCCACTCTAATTTACAGACGCCAGCGCCTGCCGCCGAGGGTTGCATTTTACAGTGCTACTGCAATAAAAAATATAGTAGTTGAAAACTTAAGTGCTTTTCAACGTATTTTGGATTTAGTTTAGTTTGATAGGATAAATATACGGATGCAAAATCGCTCTACACGCAAACGATACATCAACGGCTGCATGTATCACATGTTAAGCAGTGAACTGTGGATACCTCAATAAAAACTCAAAACTCGATTTCTGAGTTGCGTCAGTTTATTCTCGGATCCTGTTACGCTGGGACACCCTGTGTAGTGATAGATTGTTTCTAAGAAACTATTATTCAGGTGTGAAGAGTATGTTTCAACCTGTTTTCATTTCCGCCTCCGTTGCCTCCGTTCAAGTTCGACCTTCATTTCAAAGCACTTTGTCTAGTCCACTTTTTGTGAGACCCAAGAAAATAGGAGCGACAGGTTGGTGTTTTCGTACGCCATGCTGCAGATATATGTACGGGGCAGCAGAAGTGGCTGTGCCAAAACCCATCGTCAGTCACCATACAGTTTTTGCCTCCATTGCTTCCAGTTCGCTCAACTGGAAGCAAATGCACGCATTTTATTTGCCTCCTCATGCAACAGATCGTTGGTTTGGGCAGCTTAAGCTCCCTTATAAATGCAGCCATAAAGATCAAAAAATTCCTAACCAAAGTTTAATAAAAAAGCCTTGAAATTAAGAGGGAAAAACTGATGAAACTTGAAAAAATCAGAAAATTTGAACACAATTTTTTTACGAAAACCTGCCCGTAAAATACGTTTAGGATATAAATTTAACCACGTGTAAAGAAAATTTAGTGAAAATTTCGCTACATAAATGTGCACAAAAATGTAATAATATTTTTAGAGCACATTGAATCCTAACTATGGATTTTTTGGGGGAAATTTCATGCCTGAAAACATGTAACATATAATCACATCGATAAAAATTATGCATAACAGCTCGAGCATGATGCACTGGAACTAATTTATTTATATACTAGAGACCTAAATATATATTTTAGAGACAAATCCTAGCAATGGAGATAATCCATGTCAGAAGACAACTTGCGACAGTTGACAAGACCCGTTGTGAAGCATTATGCAGCTGGCACAAGTATCTGAGTTTCTTTACATAAAATTTGCGAGCTGAATTGGCGTATATATATTATGTACATGTGTTTATAAATATTCACGTATATACACGCACCTGCATATGCATGTAACTATACATTATATACTTTACCTGTATGAGCATCACGAGTCTATACATGTATGCATCCGTATATATATATTACATAAATACATACGTGCATGTATCAACATGTGTGCGTAAATACATGTCGTTCATTAGATACATAAGTATACTCGTACTGTGAGAATATTTCTTTACTTTTTAATACTATTCTAACCTACAGTAAACACAAGTATCGATCTGCCTTCCCAACTCTGAATCAAGTTTCCTATATGCCTGCAATTCTGCAAGAAATAATGAACACGAAGAGTCTATCAATATTTTCACACTGCTATTTGGTACTTAATTGTGCTGGTACTTAATTGTTAGGGCTGGTACTTAATTATGGGTATGAATGTCCGTAGACTTTTGTCAATTTTTCAACCCTTCCTCTTAGGATTAGCTGCGTACAGGTAAGGATGTTGCAACTAATACATATGAGTTTTTTTCAATATACATGCACGTTATGACATCACGACGCAGGATTTTGAAGCATTTCTTTCTAATCCAAAGCACAGAAACGTACGTTGTGTTGAAGACGAACACGTACACTCTATAGAGAATTTACAATACAGAAGTTATTCTTTGGTGCCTTCCCCACGACAAAATATTGTCATTTTCATTATATGTAGGTCTAAATACTGAGCGCTTAAAGTCAAAGAAAAATCCTATCAAAAATATGACTGTTTTAAAAGTACTAAGCTGTCATGTAGCTACCAGTAAAATCATACACAAAACCTACTGAAGAACGGAAGTTTAACAGAAACCAGTCATTCTTTGCTTTGCTGAACACAGTTTCCTAATTTAGAGATTCAATCTTTTGAGACATTTGAGACTAAAATATTGCATGAGTTAACTTGTTTTCTGTAAGTTGGTTTCAGTCTATCATTGCTTTATGTTGGAATTGATGAAAGCGACAACCTGTCCTGATTTGTAGGAGAGAAATACATACAATTTCGTGAGTTAAGTTTCAAAAAAGCACAATTGTTCAGAATTTTAAATATGAATTAGTTATTAAAATACATTCAGTTTGTGAAATACACAAAAAATTGTACACCTGAAAGTGTACACCTGATTACAGAGTCCCCACACATGTACATCTCTTGTAAGTTCGCATACATACACACCCCTCGTAAGTCCCACACCTCTTGCAAGTCTCCACACACCTCTTGAAAGTTCACACACATACACACCTCTCGTAAGTCACCACACAAACATCCCTTCAAGTCTCTCTCCCCCCCACACACACATACACACCTCTCGTAAGTCACCACACAAACATCCCTTCAAGTCTCCCCCCCCACACACACACCTCTCGTAAGTCACCACACAAACATCCCTTCAAGTCCCTCCCCCAAACACATGTCAGACTCACCCTGCAACCTGCAGAGGGTTGTAAGGCCCTGGTAGTGAGGCGTACAGAAAAGAGCCTCGTGAGGCCAACGATGCCACAAAGCGCGAGCCCCAGCTGGCAGGCAGGGCCCACTGGCACCACCACGTCACCAGCCACCACACCACGCTTTCGCAACCGGACTGTGGGTCATACAACCATGGTGAGCAGAACAACCATGGTAGAGAGATCGCTGGTAAACAGGAGACGTATTAGAACACCTCAAGATTCTTAGAAGATTTTGTTGCAATTCTACTGAAACGTTGAAAGACTTCACGAAAGTGATCATGAGGTATAAATTGCATTATTAAACTCTTTAAATATTCACAATTAAAACCATGAAAGCTGTACCAGCTGTTATAAAGTTTTAACCGAATTTCTCATTTGAGCGAAGTTTGCCTTGCAATTTTGTTTATTATATTTATATGTTTATCTAGTTATATTTTTCATTCAAATACTTGTCAATGAATTCATTTTCATTTACTCATTTACAATTCATTCATTTTTTTCTTTTTTAATAGATATCGAAAAAGGGAGTTCTAAGCAACATGATACAACACTTTTATTCACATCATTATAACATCCCAGGTAAAATTATAATATTTACCATTACTCTGAGTTACTAATAAAATGTTACCATAATGATAAGAATAGTCCGCGACTTTGTGATCATCGTCGTTCAAACCTCAGACGATTTTTGTGTGGCAACGGACGAGTGAATGTGATCACCCACAGCTGTAGTTTCCATTTAGCCAAGCTTACTGAGTCTGTACACGTTTCTAGAACACTGAGGTCTTTGGTCGGTGGTTTCTAAGCTTTTTGTCACATTTAGTTTGAAGGCACAAGTTTCACTCTAAAAACATGGCTTTACTTCGTTGTGTGATATTGAAGCTTTTTATTATTTGGCTTTCTTCTTGACTGAACGATGCAATGAAATAATTTTCGTGCATCGTACTTACCGCACCCTTCGTAATTCAGCGTCATAATTTGTTCATATTGATAGAACATGTGTGCAGCACTCGCTAGCTCGAGATTAAAGACTAACTTCTTATTTAACATAACATGCAATTTTTGTAGAGTAATTCAAGTACTTTTATTGAATGAGCTAATCGGCTGCACATAGTCAACCACCACACACAAGTGCTTTCTCATTGCATTTATCCACAGACTATACAGCATAGGCAAAGTTCGGTCACTTAGTCAACAGTTAAATTCAAAAACTTGAAAATAATATAAATTCAATCAAATGGAAAGTTTACCTATGTACGTATAGAAGAAGACATAATCCTCAGATACTCAAAATAGATGTTAAGTCCGCAAACTTTTGCTTAAATTTCAATTTCTGTCCGTTTTTATTTGTATTACGAACATGGTTTGAATTTCAAAGGTCTAACTTCTAAGCCAGTCACTGCGATGAAGAAAATCCCATAACGATGGGGAAGTCAATCAAACAACTATGGGGAAGTCAATCATACAACT
>VCRD01000117.1:256669-369142 GCA_006783055.1 Trinorchestia longiramus
CTGTAACATTCCCTGGGCTCGTAACATTCCCTGGGCTCGTAACATTCCATGGGCCTGTAACATTCCCTGGGCCTGTAACATTCCCTGGGCCTGTAGAATTCCCTGCGCCTGAATCCCTAGTTCTGTTAAAGGATTTCAGTCCAATCTATTAGATAAAACTGCAATTAATGGAACTTTTAGTAACTGCGTTTAGGTTTTAGAAATTTCGAAACTGTGTAAACTAAATCAATGTTAACAAATTTCATCCGTAATGGGTGAGTCAGTAAATCACACTCGTGTTGACGAGATCTTGCTGTATTAACAGCTCATATTGCTCTACGACCATCCAGTGATTGCCTCAAGCGCTTTCCATGGTGACATTCTACTTTGCTTACAGCGTTAATTATTTAACTTGATCAACTTCTTTATCTATAGCTCTAATTGTCCAACTTGACTAACTTCTTTACCTACAGCTTTAATTGTCCAACTTGACTAACTTCTTTATCTACAGCTTTAATTGTCCAACTTGACTAACGTATGAGACCATTAAACGCACCACGACAGAATTTAGCGGTCGTTAAAATCGAGAGGCGCCCCATATTTGAGACGCAATCCAGTCATCCCCTGTCCCCCAATTTTTGCTTCCTCAGCATCGATCGGGCATCTCGAAGTTATTGTCAATTGGGAAGGTTTAGGGACTTCTGGTAACATACGGCTGCATCACGCGTTCTCTTGTGATGAAAACGCACCCTTTGGATCCAAGGACGTGCCTTAAGGAAGGAACCAGCTCATTGAGCTCCTTCATTTCGGTCTCTAATGAAGCTGCGACAGAAAACAAGTCGACCTCCTTTTCCTAAGGCCCTTATTGACAGACCCGCCCTTAAGGGGTTCGATCGGGCCGAGTTTTTCTTTTCACTCGTACCGAATTTGCAGGGAAAAGTTTCTCGGTATTTTTCATCGAATCGCCCAACGATAGAAAGAAAAGTGAGGCATGGACGTATTTAAAGTCTCATCTTGAGGATTAACTAGCTAGTTCTTTTGTGAAGTAATTTTGCTTTCAGGGGTTTCTTAACAATTTTCATAATGCTAACTATTAAAAGTATATAAAATCTCAATTACATTCAAACTACCGACACACGCTCGCCAAGATACTCTAAAGATCCACTCATGTGATCTGTGTTAATGATATAACCTACCTAGCAAAATAATTACACCTTGTGCAAACGTTCTTATTCTTCTATACAAGTTTCATGGAATTCTGCAGAAATATCAAAACGTCTAACAAGAATAGCAACGCTTGAAATGGTGGGGTGAAGAAGGGACCACATACTCCCTCAGAAATATTTGTGAATTGCACTCTAAGGATTTATGAACTTAATGAACGGACAAAACTAGAGCACTGTTCATCCTTAAATAAGGAACTCACTACACCGGAAAATATTTGATGTACATAAGCCTCGGTTTCGTAACTTTATGAATGTGAAGAACTACGTTATCGTTATTCAAGTTGCTGCACACGTGTACGAGTGCAACATGATGTCAAGAAAGAAAGCAGTGCGAGACTAGAGTAATGTTTAAACAACAAGACAGGCTAATTGTTAAGAAATCCGTTGTTTTAGACGAAAGTTTCTTGCATTTCTTGCTCTGCTTGTTCTACTTGTTTTGCTTGCTCTGCTTGCTATGCTTGCTCTGTTTGTTCTACTTGCATTACTTGCTCTGGTTTTTCTGCTTGTTCCGCTTGCTATGTTTGCTATGCTTGCTCTGCTTGCTCTGTTTGTTCTGCTTGCATCACTTGTTTTGCTTACTCTGCTCGCGCTGCTTGTCCAGCAGCAATGTTAGCACAGCTGTTTCAAAAGTGACGCCCACTTTTATACTTTCGACAAGAATTCCGCACATTTTCATATACAAAGTATGTAACACGTTTTTGAGCAAAGTGTTTTTTGTGCGCGGTGCATGCACTTACCACTTATTTTCTTCGTAGCAATAAGATACAAGTCTTTGAAATAATAGCACAAAAAACACGATTCTCTGGATTTTAGTGACTGTTGCTTCCTGGTGCACGGTAGAGCAATGCGTGCATCCATCACCTGTGTTTTTCTGGATTAAAGGGAGGAAGAAATGAACATTTTAGTGAAGTCTCGAGGTTGAGCAGTTACCACTTTGTAATTCTTAACATCAAACTCTAACTAGACTCCCGAATAATTGCAAGTCTTTTATTCAGTGTTATGTAAACTCTGAATTAAGATTTGAAACAGAAATTATTAGAAGTTATTTTTTTCCTTCACAATTTTTGAAGTATAGTGTACGATTTGTGTTAAGTATGCGCTTGTGTTGCTTGTTAGTTATGAGATCGTATTACTCATATTGCCTGTTAGTTATGAGCTCGTATTACTCACATTGCCTGTTAGTTATGTGCTCACATTGCTCGTTAATTATACGTTCGTATTGCTCGTAAGTTATGCACATGCATGGCTCGTTAAAATGCACTTGTAACCAAATGTATGCAATAAATGTTCCATTATTCCTTTAAGAAATAACGTAAACCTGAAGCGCAAAGACATGAATCAATAAACTAGCATATTCTAAAAAAATGATTTAAATATAAAATAGTATGTATAAAAATAAAAAGTTTCAATAAACTAGTCAGGAATTATAAAGAAACAATTAAACCATGAAAAAAAACATCTTCACTTTTATGTACACTAGCCATTAACTCATGATGAAATGTTTCTCCGAACATGATCGAAATTTTTCGCCTCATTAAAAAATTATTCACCAATTCTGAAAAAATAATTATACTAACTGTATACATTAGTTTACATATGATACGTCCTGTTTTTTTACAGTAAAGACTCACATTCTATAAAGTAGCAAATTCTGAATTATGAGGCAGTAATTTAAAATTCAAAATACATAGACGTCTTCATTCCATCACAAAATACGTAACTAACCGAATGACAAGCTTGAATAAATTGAAATCAATCCTAACTCCATTCATTCCCCTTGTTCCAATGCGCTTGGCCATGGCTCCGTGGCAGATCACGGCCCACTTTATTCTATTTAAGTTTCCAATTAAAGTTGTGCAAAGCTTGCCTCAGTTCGACGATACCTGCAATCAGCGCTGCATGAGACGCTCTAAATGGCAGTATTTTCATGGAAGAAAGCGCTTAATCCAATATACTGAATACAAGCTGATTAATAATCCCACGCGTGCAGTAGAGGTCGTGCGCTATCATAATGTGTACTTTCAACGCCAGATAAGCCTGCATTCGTATCAGCGTACATTTCCGTAAGATCTATCACAACTAACTTGTACCCATATATCTGCGTTCATATGCTGCGCAGATATATCTGTATATCTCAGCGCGTTTTATCAGAGTCTAGGAAAATAGGCTGAAATTTCCGGTTGTTCAACCACTAAGTAAGGCCTAAATATCCTGAAAATTATTTGTGTAGTTACTATTTGAAAAATAGATTTAAATCCTTACTGATTAGATCAGATTTTTGCGTGCACACATACCAACTCGCGAGTTAGGCATGGACTCGAGCAGTATTGGAGCCTTGCTTCAGCGAGCGCTTGTTATTCGGAAACGGTGGAGTAGGAACTAAATAAATAATGTCGAGCGGGCCTTCGAGAAATTGTTGCTTTCCGACACTTCGAAGATGGGACGTGCAAGATGGTTGTAAAAAGTTAATATCTATGAGCACCATTGCATGCATGTTCGATGGTACACATGTTACAATGAGACCTACTGGCTACTGATAATACATATTTGCTACCACAATTTGCGCGAGAAATGAAGCAGGTGGTGAATTACTGGTCCATGATTGTGTTGTGTACACATGTGTTGGCTGCAGTGTGCTGGAATTACAGGGACGAGCTAATAAAGTCTTGTAAGACGCACAAAGCAGGTGTTAATGGCAGCCACTCATGAGAAAACGCTGCTTTAATTGAGCTCTCGAATCACAACGTCAATATAAGGAGCGTCTCGGAGCTGGCATTTTTCTTTGTCAGAAAACATCGTTGATTTTGAATTCTTTTAATAAACTCAGGTTATTCTCAATGTTTGACTGGTGATTGCGTAGCTTGTCATTAGGATATTGTTCATTTATCTTCGATATTATCTTGAATATTATTAGGTAATCTGCATCACCCACATAACCTTCGCCCAGATGCTATGCTGATGTACAAAACAACCCTCATATGATTCCTCAAAAATGTTCATTACAATAATTCGAAAATATTCCAAGTTTCTAGATGTTGATTGGACAAATTTCTTTCGTTCAGATCACGTCGCTCAAATTATCAGATAGTACTTTTATTATTCCGTAACGGCCTTTGATATCGGGCAAGTCTCCGTCCGTCATGACGCTGCTCCTGAGAAAAACATCACTCCTTTTATTTCTTAACGGCCAAAAGCTGTTCGTAAGACGCACGAATCTGACACCTAAAATTCGTGCTCAGAAATGGAACGACTGCGACGCCGACCATTCTGGCATATTTCGCAAGAAAAATTGGAATGAATTCTGAGTTATCACCGAACGAAGAAAGAAAGGGAAAAATTCTTCTGAGAAAAAGAGATACTTCGGGAATACTACACCAACTGGACATGTCTAACAGAGGCAAAAATTTAATACAGGAAAGGCAAATGTTCGCTTAGGGAATCTAGTTAGACGGTGCAGTATTGTCAGTTTTACCTCTTACATTTACACGAGTTTCAGTATTTAGGTTTGATCATTTCCTATCAGTTCTAGGAAGAATGAACCGTTTCCGGGTACTTTCGCTTTTACACTGAAATACAATATTTTTTGGAAAATACATTAGCTCCGAAAAATACATTAGCATTTTCTGCACCGGAAAAAATAAAATTAGGGAGGAAATTGAAAAACGAATCGAAAATGCGTTTGATTTCCGCACATCACGACCAGGCTTAGCAAAAAAAACGTTCGCGTTTAATATTTCTATAATTTTCCTTCCCCACCACAATCAATAATAACATACTGCGCAAAAACTTTTTTGATAAAATAGAATAATTCCGACAGCATGATTCCTAAACAATTACATAGAAATATTCTGCTTGAAACTTTAATTTAAAATCTAAAATCATAAACTGCTATAAATTACAAAGTTATTGAATTTAACCGGCATCAATTGAATTTTTTATTCTTCATAACACTCTAACAAAATGGTAATAGCTTTAAAAAATTATGAATTCTGTTACGAGGGTGCATTGATGTCTGCGTTCATCTGCGTTAGTTTTAGAAAGTAAAAGACCTGAACTTGTGCTCCAGAGCAGTATACTTGATGAAGGTTTCCATTAAAAATCTAATAAATTATTCAAAGAGAGCAGATTAATTGATGACTTTAATGCAGCAAATGCCTGACTATATACAATTTAACTCACTCTAGTCTTCCTATACAATAATGGAAAGCATGGTAGAAAAACCCGTTATTTGCCTCTGGAGTGGGAGAGCTGCATATGAATTCTAATGAGTATGAATTCTGTATTAACACGAGAATTTCTCAGCATCATTTCATGCATTAGGCCTGTCACAAATTGTGAGTTACCGTGTGTGACTGACTGCCTGGTCTTCATTGGCTTCACACATGTAAGACTCATTCATCAGTGATGGTTTCGTTTAGTAAACATAACATAACTCGTTTAGTTATGCTTTATCTGTCATGTACCTGTCTGGTATCCATCTGACACTTCTGTGGTACTTACTTATCTAATGTCAGTTATGTACCTGTAAGATACTTGTCTGATATCTAACATACCTGTGAAGTACCTGTGATATCCGTCTGATAAATCCCATGCACCAGCCTGCTAGTCGTCATATTCCTGTTTGCTACTTGCCTAGTACTTGTCCGCGTCATGTCAGGCATCTAGGAGGTTGCCTGGACGTTGACAGCTCAAAAGCTCACCGTCCAACAAAAGATGCAAGTCAACGTGCCTCCAAATGCCCTCTGCTTTATTTTACTCGAGTCAGTGGAGACTGAGACAAACGTAAAAATGGAAATCAAAACCTGATGAATACGTTATTAAACTAAGAAAAAGATTACTAAACTTCATTAAATATTTATGACTAATATTAGTTTATTAAAAGATCATTTAACTTGTCTACAAGTACTTCAATTTTACATTATGAAACTTAACAATATGAAACATAGCAAGGACACGTACTCCACCTGATGCTCGTCCAACTATTGGCCAATAAGTTGGACTTCAAAATGCTGCTTCTTATCATGAAAAGGAACCGTGACGCAGACTTGGAGGTTCAACTCACGTGGATGATGAGAATCTTAGCATTAAATTGACGTGCCCTGCTTTGTGAAGGGACGATAACTCAAAGATTTCAGATTTTCTGAGACGAAATTTATTCGGTAACAATTTCAAAGACGCTCAGAATCCCACGAGACGGAAAGGCTTAAAAGCTCTTTTCGATTTCCAAGATCATTGCCAGAAAAATGATCGGGATGGAAGGCCTCAACCTCTGCAGGAACTTGAGATGGTGTGCCGAATTATTTTGTAGCGAGAATTTAGATATTGCTCACATAAGGCAACATTCCAGGAATGATCCAAAAAGAACAAATGTTATAATTCGAATAAAACTCCACTCCCAAAGACTAATCCTATCATAACTTAATGCAGACACAATTCTTCTCTTCCCATGAGCAAAGTTTCAAGGTTCTTGCATCAGGGTTGTTTTGAGAACTGCGTACACCTACAGCCTGCAGCCCTACACCTTAACACATTGCCTCCGATTGCCTGATTGGTGTAAAACTTTACTTTGTACGCATAGTCACTAGAAGGATCTGAAAAAATTACAGAACCTAACCTAAGTGGTACACATACGTACCACTTCGGAGTCAACGTGTTAAAAACTGCAGAGGCTCGCGGGGGGGGAAATCTTTTGTACATCTGACCTCAGTGTGAGGTGGTCAGTTCAATTCTGTTCTGTGCTCTAAACGCAGCTTCATATCAAACCCAGACTGAACAGTTTACAAAGTGGCGGTTGTGGACATAACAAGTGACATTAGACCCCCTATAAATTTCACACTGTTTGCTGCTTTGATCATTATTGAGAATTTCAACCAAAGCACTTTTGTGTTTATTACTGCCACAAGAAAAATAAGTTACCTTTGAAATAAGCTTGAGCATGGACACTCCACTCGAACGAAAAAAAAGATTAAATCGAAAACGAAAAAGAAGAGCGAGAGAAAGATTATCTCAAGAACAACAAGCTGTTGTAAGGCAACAGAGGTGGGATCAGTATGCCATTGCAGTATGCACAGTGATATGTAATTTATTTAATATCTTTCCAACAGTATTTGCAATCATTTTTGATGGTACGGGTACATTAGTATAGAAAATATTTCTCACCTTCTCAAAACCATTGATGCTCCAGTAATACTCTTCATAAAAATAAACCTCGAGGAAAAATGCTGCTTCATAAAGCGGTTCTTGCACTGGGTGCCGCAAAATGATCTGGCACATTTGTAGGTTTTTGCTGCTACTACTCCGCGTGCTGGTATCATATCTACGTGCGTACTACACTTCCATGACCGCCACACGTTAATGCACACGCGGAGTTAAATCTAGGGAACACCAACCAACAACCTAAATAAATGCACCACATTCAGAGCTACAGTTACGAAGGCCTCACAGATGCGCTGGATGGAGATTGTCAGCCCCAAATCTGTGTGGTCCGGAAATGAGGCCGAGGCCCAGCAAACCAACGACACAACTGCTCTCTCTGAGGCAGACACAACAAGCGCTGCGGACTGCAGCACGCATTCTATTATACTGAGCAGACTAGGGATAACGTTTGTAGTACATGCCAGGGATAAACTCTAATATACAGGTGTTCTGTAATTGTCAATGTTGTACGGGTGAGATTGTGAAGTGAGTCTGTTATAGATAAGCCATACTGCTTTAGGATTTCCAGAGAACGTGTATTGCCCAAGGATGAGAAGAACTGGTTCAAAATCTAAGAATTTTGTGCTGACGGGATTTTAATTTTGAGTTCAATATTCATGGATGACGTTTTATAAACTTGTATATAATTTATCAGGCTATTACTTTCACAAGTAAGCTCTTAATCTGAATATCATACAGGAGATTTTATGAGACTGAAACCGATTATCGCAGTGAACTTGTGGAATTACCTAACTATGCTTTCCAAAAGATGATGAAGAATTTCTTTGATGTGGCATATTCAAAACATTTACATTCCAGCTACATAATTTGTCAAAAAGCGATTGGTTTACTTTCAACACCATAACTCAGAGTCTGCAAACAACAACACACACGCCGTGCACCCATTATAGTCCGGACGTACGAAACAGGAGGGAAGGTCGTTGTAGCAATGCACGATGGTGTCCGACCCTTAGTCCGAGGGTATCCAATTGTGCGTAAGTTTTACACCACGAGCTTTTTTCCAGTCGACTAACCCAAAAATTGCCGTGACACAATTCTTTATGAAGCTATAATATTTGAGAATGAAACAGTTGCACATCTCTCACGTCGTTCGTTAGACCGCAAAGTAGCTGTCGAACCAAGCATTGTTCAGAGGCATCATGCCCGAGTTTCAGTACAAAGAACCTTCCTTTTAAGAAATTAAAGCGACAAATTCGACTAATGTGCACGGTGAGAATGTGTTACGTCCCCAATACATTTAAAATAAATGCTCGACTGACTAGATGTTTTCTTATGAAAGAATTATAGCACGACCTAGAATTACTTTACAACCCGACAAAGCATTGGCTATAAGAAATTACAAAACTGTTGTGAAGTCTCTGCTAGTTGGAAGAAAGTGTAAAATTAAAATAAAAAGTATCGTTCTCAGTGTAGCTTGGAATTGTCAGGAACAGCTTGCATTAGAGTAGATCATATAGAAAAATTTTCAACATTTTACTTGTATGTGGCGTTGCTTTTCTTCAATTGATATCATTTTCAGTTAAAGTAAATTTTATATGATTTAAAGTGGGTGAAATTTACAGGGGGTTTGAAAATAATCACAAGATTGAACGCTAGCAGTGTTGGACCATATCTCACACGTCATTCGCCTCACTCTTCAACCAACAACTAAAACATGTTTTCATTTTTAAAACTTGAGATTATCTAGTCGTGCGGTCTGGACTTCATTTTTAACTCAAGCAAACGCCTCAGCCACCCTCTAAGCACATTTTTTCCTTTCAGAACTTGTAACCATCCAATCAGTCGATCTGGACTTTTTTTCCTCGGACCAAGTCCATGTTTGACTTCCAGAGTCCCGCCAGTCCAGTGTTGCACTGCCGTGTGGACCTTCAGCTTAGGCCTAGGAAGGCCTCTAAAGCCCCAGCACTCTGAGGATCAAGCTTTCCATTAGTGGGGATGACCAAGTCATCGCAGCGGCAATATTTGCGCAATGCGTTGCCCTCTGCATCTCCGTACGCATCTTCCAAGAAACGCATATTTGTCACGCAGTTTTTATCCTCGCTAAACATATTTGCTAATATCACTGGTAGCTTGAAATAAAAAGCCTTGAATTGGATCTAAAATAGAAAGCAGTTTTCAAGGAAATGACTGACAAAAACAGATTTGCAAACTAAGCTCTCTCCAAATTTCAACAAGATTTGAAGATCTATTTAAGTATTTCAAATATTTATGTCAAAGTGCTTCAAGGTTTCCCAAGTAATTCATGCTTCTTAAAATGCAGATAAAAAAGCAACACTTTTTGTACACGAATGCAAAGAAAACTTCGTACGAAGTTGCAGTTTGAATGAAATTTTTTGTCAAGTTATCTTCAGCTCCAAAGAATACAAAAGCTTTCATGGTGTGATCTGATACAATTATTGAAGCCATCCATTTAGCCTTTGTGTGGCATTCTGTCTGATGTTGCAGCGCCCCGATCTTTGCCTTTTCCTTTTTTATTGACACAAAGAAAAAAATACTTCCCAGGTTTTGATTCCTATTGAGCTTCGTGTATAAGCAACTGAAATATTTTCCGATATTATTTAACAGGAATATTGGGGTATATTTGAACTCAGATCACGAGGGCGATGACACTCAGAAATCTCTCTTATTTTTCGTCTAAAAAACTTCCATCGATTTTGTTTTTTGTGTTCCCACATCATTTCAGGGAAATTAATTAGTAAATTCAAATCTCCTTTGATGATATTAAAGAACACATTGTTATTTAAGAAACACGAGCTGTATTATTTCCACCCGGTGTCTCTTATGAAGTTTGGACACAGACAAATGTTTCAACAAATTCAGCTCAGTGAGCAATCCAACTGCAAAAAGTTCCAATTTTTGAATTTTTGAAACATGTAACATAACACAACAGAGAGGAATTTCCAACTTAAAAATCAGGGAATTTGAAATTAAAAAAATAAAAAACGAAAAAAATTACTCCAAAAACAAATTATAAATTTCATATTTATAGGGCAATCCTTCAATGAGACTTTGTCATTAAAACTCCATATAGAGCGATTTATGTTTTATTTACAGCAACAATTTGTTCTGTTACTAAAATAAATCTCAAAATTATTATCAGGTCACTAAAGTGTGAGTTCAAACATTTTTCACGTCACAACTTCCTCTCGTCGTTTTCTGGCGAATTAGGCTGCTGAATCATAGCACGAACTTTCGAGTATCAGTCAGCATCCAGCCAAACCCAGTCAGCACCGGTCTGCGTCCAGCCAAACTCAGTCAGCACCGGTCTGCGTCCAGCCAAACTCGGTCAGCACCGGTCTGCGTCCAGCCAAACCCAGTCAGCACCGGTCTGCGTCCAGCCAAACTCAGTCAGCACCGGTCTGCGTCCAGCCAAACTCAGTCACTACTTGAATGCCGTAGGGCGAATTTAACAGATTCCATCGTTCCTTCATCGCGTGGAGAGAACAACTTTTATTGTTAGACGAGCACTTTTCAAAGTTTTCTTTAGGCTGGCCTCTCAAAAATATTACAGAGTTATTTATAATTTTAAATGGAAGACGATGATATGATTGGAATTCAGGAAAAATAACGAAAAGCGTACGAGTAGGATCGACCAGTAACAAATTTTAAGATCAGGTTTGGACCTGGAACAGATATCGCCGCCCCGGCGTAACCGTCTCAGGCAGCAGGAACATCGTCTTATGGTCATAAAGTTAAGCATCAGGGAACATTAAGTGGACTCAGCAAATTTTGGGACACTCTGAGAGGCCTTTATGTCAGGAGAAGTCTATGTCCTGCTGTTGTCGGGTCCGAGGAACACCCTTAACTCCAGGGGTGGGCCTGGATGATGCACGGCACAGGTTCTCGCAGTAAATGGAAAGCCAACGAAGTCTAATGGCTCTTTAGAATAAATTTATTAGTGAAATTTATTTTGTTATCTTCAAAAGAAATAAAATATCTGACTTTTATTAACACAAACAAATTCCCAGCTCAAATTGAAATGAAATTTTACAAAGACTTTTTTGCAATGAAGTTTATCAGTTCAGTGTATGACATGTGTTTTCATTATTTATACGGTGTATGAATTAAACTTGTTCAGTGTTTTTTGGAGTTTGAACTCGTATCGTATTTTCTGATCATGCTGTTACGTAACTTATTTAAAATATAGAACAAGCACATAATGTAATTTTCCATTCAATAATATAAACGGCAATTGAATTTTTATTCAAGCTATCCTTTAATTTGGAAACAAACCACCCAAAGAACGCGAAAAAGTTCATGAACTTTAATAAAACTGGCTTCAAGTTCCCTCATTAACTTAATATGAGCCTTAAAATTTTTAGTTCGGGCAGCCGGGGGTACAAAAACCCAGAAACCAAATCTCGAGAGGATGCTTTACATGAGATCAATTATGAACACAACTTGAGGCAAAACATGGAGATGCAGTCACAAAACCTGCGTCGCACTCTCATCATTCATTGCTGGGGAGTTACTCGTCCTGCTGATATTACTTCCGTAATAAAGGGTGGTCATACAGGAAGAAAATTGTCATTTGTTGCACTATCGTTGCCTTGGGAAAGCATCAGAGTATTTCATATTAAAAAGTTATTTTAGAACTCAATTGTTGAGTGATGTCTATTCAAGGCGTTGCAGGACTGGTGGAAGAGATATAATAGGAGTTGTAGGACTGGTGGAAGAGATATAATAGGAGTTCTAGGACTGGTGGAAGAGATATAATAGGAGTTGTAGGACTGGTGGAAGAGATATAATAGGAGTTTTAGGACTGGTGGAAGAGATATAATAGGAGTTGTAGGACTGGTGGAAGAGATATAATAGGAGTTCTAGGACTGGTGGAAGAGATATAATAGGAGTTGTAGGACTGGTGGAAGAGATATAATAGGAGTTCTAGGACTGGTGGAAGAGATATAATAGGAGTTCTAGGACTGGTGGAAGAGATATAATAGGAGTTCTAGGACTGGTGGAAGAGATATAATAGGAGTTGTAGGACTGGTGGAAGAGATATAATAGGAGTTGTAGGACTGGTGGAAGAGATATACTGTATATTAATTGACTCCATGAAGCCATATCAGAATGAGATGTGGTCCTCATACAAAGTAACAATATAAACTCTAAAATCAGATGAGAATTTCTATAATAGTTGACAAAATTGATCAACGTGCTCTGAAGACGGTCGATTAACTTTCCAACCGAATTTACATTATAAAATTTACCAAATAAATCTTAACAATCAGAAGACATTTTTCTGTTTTGGGGAAAACTTCTATTTGATCGACACACAGATTGGACAGCTCCTGATTGAATCAATTGAATTTGACCTTCTTCCAGTTTAGAAAATTATTATTAATTTGAATACAAGAATTTAGAATGGTCAAGTACAGCTTCAACCTGCCAAGTACGACTTCCACCCGTCAGGCATTGCTTCCATTAGTCAAATGAACTTCCAACAGTTAGGTATGACTTCCAAGTCAGACATAACTTGCAACAGTCAGGCATGACTACTGACTGTCAGGCATGACTTTACCAGTCAATTGTGACTTCCAACAGTCAGGCAGACTTCACAAGTCAGGCGTGACTTCCGCCTGTCAGATATAATATGTTAGTCACGGTTTTACTTACTGCATACAACAGTTATTAAGCCCTTAGTTAGCACAATCTGGCTGCCTGCCACTAATGGTGCAATGCAAAAAAATCTTTCGTACCCACACAGATTACGAAACTTGAACCTCTGTGCCATATTTCTTTTACAATAACGAGGATTGACTAGCACCCACATTTCGGGATATCGAAAGAGGGGAAGGAAGGATAAAAAGAGGAGGGGACAGGGGTATGCACGAGAAAGAAGGGAACTCAGGATGAGTAAGGACTCAGGATGAAGGAAGGGAGTCTTAGAAAAGAGGATCTGGAAGGGAGTACGCGCTGCCCATAGTAACTATACACCCTGATTGTCTCCCCCTCTTCTTGTGACGGACACCAACATTCAATTCTCAAGCCTAAAATTATTTCATGTAAGACATCGCTAATGCAACCATTTACATTAGCCAGTAACTTTCGGGATTAAAATGAAAGCAATAATAGGAATAATGCGGCAACAAACATATTAGCTTAGTACATTTTTTTTTGTTTCTTTCCAACGTAGAATAAGTTATCTGCTTTTTTTGTGGTTCTCATACAACGGAAACAAGAATTGAGGCACTTAGAATTTCAATGAGAAAATTATTCTAGAAAGTTATTGAGAAAGTTTGGCCTTCGCTGTTCAATTTTGAGCTCGCAAAGCAGCTCGCTGTTTGGTCAGGCAATGCGAGTGAGGCATTTCTTTGTGGGCATCTTCCCTTCTTCTGTCTTGGTCAACTGTGGGACCACAACAGTTCAGTCTTCCATGGTGATACTACAGTCGAGTCTTCCGTAGTGACACTACAGTTGAGTCTTCTATAGTGGCACTACAGTTCAGTCATTTATAGTGACACTACAGTTGAGTCTTCCATAGTGACACTACAGTTGAGTCTTCTATAGTGGCACTACAGTTCAGTCATTTATAGTGACACTACAGTTGAGTCTTCCTTAGTGTCAATACAGTTGAGTCTTTTACAATGACACTGCAGTTGAGTCGTCGTTTTATCGGGGTGTTATGTTAGTATTATAATTAAGTGCTCAATGGTTGGGATATAGTTGTGCTCTCTTTACGTAAATATCATAATCTAGATATTTACATCCGTATTCAGTCTTACTGCCTGACTGACTCCATCGCTTACTTGTTGGACTTTAGTTACACGCACCGACAGCAATTGAGTTGGGACCTAAATTTAGTTTGTGCACGTGCAAACATGTAAGACTTGGGTACATCTATGAAAAAAGGGTTGTTTGGTAGTCCATGTTTTTTTACCTGTGTACTTGAGTACCTACATTTATACCAAAAGTATCTATGTACATATACCACAAAGAAGTTGTGTATCTGTACACCAAAGTATGAGACCTATGTACCTGTGTAGCAGTGCACGAGTGCATCTTCTTTCCTAAATAATCACAATTTTACATCATGAAAATCCTCTTAAACTTCAGGCCAAAATATTGTAACCGTTCATTTGAGGTAAAATTTATGATACAGCAATGTGCAAATTAGTTGGGACAGAGGGGAAATAACCTAACTTTTGGTTTATTGTGGCTTACTTTTTTAAAAAAATGTCAGAGATAAGACAGATGGTGCATTTCGTATGAAATGTGATCACCTTTTGCTGCTATAACCTTCTTCACTAACTTCGGTATAGATTCCACCAAAGTTGAACACATTTCAACTACTTTTTAGTCATGATACCAAGCGTTAATAACGACACAGATCAGCTTCTGCACTGTCAAACAGTCGAATTTCTTGAGTTTGTATTTAAGTATAGCCTACAGATTTTCCATTAAGTTGTCAGGAGTATTCCCCAGCCAATCTATAACGGTGCCTAGGTCCATTCTCCTGGAATAATGTAAGCACTGTGCGAGAAGTGTGACACGAAGCCAGATCTTGCTGCAAAATGCCGTTTCCATCAAGAAGTCTCTCTCTATTATGGGGAGCAAGCGAGCCCGAGGCGGCCTCTGAATATTCAGGGAATGATGAACAGCGTTAAATACAAGGCGATAATGCAGACTCACTTGCAGAGAATGCTAATGGCAGAAAGATGGTGGTGACAAGAGGGTGATTGTGACACAAGAATGATGGTGACAAGAGGATAATAGTGGTTTCGGCACGGGAATTTACACGTAAATTCTCGCAATACAATTTCCTCGAACACATCACAATACTTTGCACCACCAGCACCACATTACATGCACACAAGGACATCATCTTCGGACACATCCTTGCATAGCCAAAATTCACGCGCCACGTTAATATCAAAGAACTTTAACCCAGAAAATCATTGCATAAATAATTTGAATGCAATATAAATTAAATCATAAATAACTCTGAGTAATTTGAGTTACTTCTACAGTAAAAAAAACTGTAAATAGGAAAAAGACATGAAGCCAGTTGACCAAATATTACAGATCCTGACAACATTTTCTGCTATGTAAGTTTTCAATTAAGGTTTAGAGTGACTTTGAGGCATGGCGGATGAAACAATTGGATCGTTTTGGTTGTAATTTTGTTTTTTTGTAGCCATTGTTGTAGTATGTCACTCAAGCCTACGGACTGAGGGAAGGCCTGTCCCGCAAATTGGCGTCTGTCTCACTACTGGTGATGACTACACCCGGACACATAAATGTTTCTCTGGTCTGCAAATACAGAATAGTCCGGAAAATACTGCCCGGACCGGTAAATGCTCCTCCAGCCACATGTTGCCCTGGTCCATAAATGTTGCTCTGGCTTGCAAATGTTGCCCAGAACTTAGCGTTTCAGAGCGATTGTTCATCAACTTTGCAATGTCTATTAAATAAATAAGAACAGTTGCACCCGTTCCACAAAAAGATGTAGTATTGTCTGATAAACATCTTGTATTTTTTCTTTTTTGGATTCTCTTCGTGTTGGGAAAAACTCACCGGACATCTTAAAGAGTTACCTCACAGGCCCAGCGAAAACCTGCAATTGACCTAGAAATTGAAGAAAATTATTTACAGCTGTAGCAGAGGCCGAAAAGATGAGGGCTGGACACCTGCTCGACTGTGGTTCACTAACGCATGCAAATTCCTAAGTTGCTTTTTGAGAGCGGCAAAATTTCAATCGCAATTCAAAGGCTCAATGGAAAGTTTGATATGGGCACCGACTGCACCATGGCGATAAGAAAAAGTCAAAATGAGACAATAACGATGATGCCTAAAAGCAAAGTTTCTTGAGAAACACGATTAAATTTTGAATGCTGTTTGTGAGTAGTATATACAGTACACATGATCATGAAGAGTTAGGAAAGCAAATGACTGTTTAGTTGCATGTAACAAAAACGCATGGTCGTAACTGAATTATCGGCAACAACACACATCTCCCCAGATGTTCGTCTGAACTCCAAACTGCAAGTCTTTGAAGACATTTCAAGTTCAATTCTACGCGTCACTATTGGTCAAAACTCAACTAAACAGCAACTCTGCGATCATTTATGATCGGAACAAGATGAGAATTTGCAGGGGATGAAGGGAGCCCTCGCCTTCGTTCAGAAAACTCCTGCGAGAAGTTTGTTTAATTAAAAAGCTTGATAACTTGGCAGGAGCTTCAAGAACTTACAGTGCGAAGTTTGGCCTCGAACATGATAAGTTACAGCTGGGCTCAGAAGACCTTCAATACATCACGGTCAATTATAAGCGATGTGTTCGTTGGATTCGGTTTCTAGGGACAGATACGAAGCAAGTGAAGCGAGCAAGTAGAAGGTGAAGGTGGGAGTAGATGAGAAGTTTAAAAATAGTGCATTATGTTTAACGTTCACTACTATTATTATTGTGGTTAATATTACATTGTTATTAAGCAGCTGGGTCGGGTTTACGAAGTAAGAAGAGAACAATGCCATGCGCGGCTTCTGTGGAGTAATAGAAATCAGCCTGCTGACCAACACCTCCAGGCTGCCTGGAGGACATGCCACTAAACACCCCAGGACGTGTTCACTCAAATCATTCATAGCTTTCAACACGTTTTCATAAAGCTGTATTGAATAGCTTTACTCTAAAGCCATGCTTCAGAGCTCATACATTATACAAACTATTATGCGATTCTGAAATCTTATATTATTAAACTACGTTTGTTTTCAAAATAGTGTTGATTATACATTCATTTTATCAGTCATAACATCCCAGTGCTAAAAAGATTACTCACCATGAGGTCGGAGTACTCACCATGAGGTCGGAGGGGTTATGGAGCCCTCGCTTCTGCATGATCTTCCTGAGCGCCCCTGCAAGAGCAGCGAGCAGCACGTCGTTCAGGCAGGTCCTCGTCACGAGTTTCACCCGCGTCACTTTAGCCAAGGACACACCAGCGCTCCACCGCACCACGTGCCCTTTGGTAGTGAGAGAACACCGATGACGAGGGTGGGTTTGTACCCCTCCTGGGTGTTGGTAGTGATTTTGGACAGATGACTTGTTCGAATAGTCACACTTTCTGTCGTTTGATTGCAGAGAATGAGGTACGGAATTGCATACTTGATTGCTGTGTAAAGAAGACTTTTTCACGAAATAATGAGAGTCTGTGAGCAAGTTATGTTCTTTCGGCCACCACCAAAGCCACCTAATGATCATCAAAGGTGCTGAAAAGAAAGCCTGCATTACGCTAGTAGCATAAGTTGTGGCGCCAAAATGTGGCTTCGGCGGCAAATGTTGGACGTGATTGTCCGATAAGGCTTGGCATAAGACCCGCATGAGGGAGATGCCATCACCGATGCAAGGATGTATCCGACAGACTAGCACGGTATCCCTGATACCGTCCTGCTTCCCACCTCCGACGACAATCACCTCCCACAGAGGTCGGTCCAAGGACAAAGGTTTGGACAAAACGTCGGATACGTAATTCTGCAGCTCTTCCTTAGAATTTAATCTTGGCCCCAAATAGATATGATGATGCATGTGAAACGACCTGTCAGGTTCCCATGCTGGTCCAAAAGGAAGCTTCCGGACTCGACTAGTAAATCTAGGAAAGAGAAGTTCACCAGACCCATTCTTGGCTTCGATCACACGCGCTGACACAACTTGCCTCACTCTAGCCAAAGGTAATATACCATCTACGATTAGAATACTGTGCAGTACCGACTGAGTCGATTGAGAGAAAAAATGGGCATCATGAGCTGATAAATACTCATGATTGCCACATGATGGCAATCTCGGATGGAAACATGCGGTTCCGAGAGTTTTAACTATCACTGCCATCGGCAAGGTTAACAAGACTAGAAGCGATATAGGTACACTCAAAAATACTGTTAAAACTATGCTAATCAAGCCTGATATTAAACTCTGAGTGCACATGGTATCTTCGCCTACATATTTAACTTTTCCCACTGGTGCTGAAAAAATATCTTTGGACGATCGTCTTTTCTTCCTCTTCCACGCATGTGCATTTTGAGACGAGGCTTTAGCCGTGTACGGTGTCATGTCAGCTCGACTCTCTTTCTTCGTGGGCCTGACAATTTGAATGTCTGACTCCACAGCATCGTAGGTGACCTGCATTTGAGGCGATGCCGAGCGCGGTGGAGGATCGGTATGCTTCTTAATGTCCTTAGATTTACTGTTTCTTCTCGATTTATGAGGATGTTCTGAGACGGGTTGTGGTCCTGCCGATGCGGTGATTGGTCGTGCTGCTGCTGAATCTGACGCGCTGGCGGCTGCTGATTGGCTGGGCTCTGGAGGCAAGCGAGGGAGAGACTTGCGGTCCCCATCATTGCGCCGGGCCATAACAGGCGTTCCAAGGTATTCATCGCATCCTGGAACAAAAAAACATGTTCTTCAGATAACTAAATAAAGGAAAACCTATAGGACAGGACTGCTTACAAAACCACGGTATTTCATCGTTTTATTATGTCATTCTCTTCAGGTAAGTAAACTGAGGGGAAACACTCACAGACTCACTACTTTGATAGACTAGTAAGAATTGGATAGTCTCGATGTAAAATATAGAGCATGATAATGAGTGCAGTATTCAAAAACTATGTAGAGCACAAATGAGTTTACCAAATAAGTATATCAAAAACCTTCTTTATATACTGGTTGAATTATGAAATAAACTTCAAAGTTCATTGAGAACTTGCTGAAGTAGTTTTGGCTTCTTTAATAATGATCAAGATCCCTTGAAAACAAAAAGCCTGAGCTATTTATTTTAAAAAATAAAGTAAATGGAATGACCATCAGAAATTCGTTACCCGAGGTCGTTTTTCATTAAAACTTCCAACCAAGTCTCGTGTTTTGATCGCCATCGCAATCCGCGCTAGTCCCTTGCTTTAATCAAAAGCTTCATGTAAGAACACTAGGCACTCTCTAGGTACAGGGTCTAAACGATTCTACTTGTTGTGCTGCAGAGCTGAAACATAATTAATTCTATTACTTTTATTTGAAGCGAGCCGTTCTGCGTGTTTGCTCATCAAAGAACACACTTGAAAACAACTTAAAAGATGATCAAATACCTTTTACCAATATTTGAAGGTAAGAAATTAGTGCGATCTAACAATCACTTTTTTTAAAGGAATAATTGCTCCAAAATGGTGCATGAAAAAAAGATGGATTGAAAATACATATGGAAGCAAAAACGCATCACTGAAAAAAATTGAGCCTAGAATAAAAAACTAATATAATGGCGGATAAAACGATAGTCTTCAGTAGTGTCGCTACAGATATGTAAACTTCGAACATATTTCTTTGAAAAGGAACAAGTCAAAAGGCTTTATTCTGAAAGAACATCTAGTACATAAAAAATACGCTTTATATCGTAGGCAGACTACTGAACGTTGGGTTTCATATGTGTACTGAATTGCTCAATAGGTTAACTCAGTACGTTAAATTAAATTAAATCTTTACTTGTTTTTGTATGGCAATCTATATCAATACAGATCCGTAAACCCATACACTAAGAATTTCGTACATGAATAAAAATTACTGAAGTGAAACTTCAGCAACTGCAGAAAGATATTTAAATTTGATATTCTGACTCGACATGTGCCGCTATAGTTTGTGATGCAAGGCAGGTATGTAATGATAGATCAAGCTCTACAACGAGGCACTAAACGTAATTATTGGGAACTTGTGAACACTCAAAAATTCATACAAACTAAACTTAGTCATTGGAAACTTGTGAAATGAGCGTCAATCGACAGAGTAATTCATAATTGCTACTTATAAACTAAGCGTAAAGTTCATCTTGAAATTAAAATGCGTAAGTCAAACATTTTCTGTGGATCAGTTTCCCTAACATTTTTACTAAAAGAATGAAACATGTTTAAGTTAAAATTGAAGTAAATACTGTAAAAAATGAAATATTTTTGGGTCCCTCAAAAATAGGAAAAGGTTTTATCAGAAGACTATAAGCACCGTAAGTTTACTAGGTCAAAATTTACTATCAATGGAGAAAGAAGATAATTAAATTTTATATCTCATCTGAAATTCTGCATAAATATGTGCATGCACTAGAGCATAAAGGTCATACAGGAAAAGTTCTGTCATAACGCTTTCAAAAGCCGCACCCGCCGCTCATTAAAACTAAAGAATGCCACCAGGCTCGTTTTGCTCGCATTTTTCTTTTTCTCGCCTAAAGTTAGAACAAAAAAAACATTTGTTAAAATGTAAGAGGGGAGTATAGGGATACCAGTACTTTTTTGGACATCTAGAAGAAGTGCATTTCACTTGTCTATTTGATTTCCCTTTTTGGTGTGAAATCAAATCACGTGAGCGTCCAATTACATGTCCAATGCAGCAGTTTCTTAAAGAATTGATCAACGACTTTTTCATAGATTTTTCCAGAGATTTTTCTAACTAGTTTTAGTTATATTTGCACAATGCAGTTCCAAAAAGTGTACAATTAGTTACTAACATCCAGAAAATGGGACAAATATTTTGATCGTAATTCCTAATCTGGGTAACAGTCGCAACATATCCAGCACGTGTCAAAGTAAATGAAATGTTCGGACGATTCTCCGTAGACTTGTGTCCATATTGTTCAAATGCGGAATTTTATCAATTTCCATAACCTAACAGATGTGTACCTTCACTTAACTGAAATATAATATGTAATGAATAAACAAAAAATTATCTATCAGTTCTCTTTCATTTAGTCAATAATTTTATTCTTTAATTTTATAACATCACAATGATAGATACAGAAAAATTTATCAATGCAATAATTGTAGCAAAAATCAATGTTTTTTATAGTATTCTCATCAATTTTTCCTTGTTTTCAAAATAACCCTCAACTTGTCTAACACTCTTTATCGTCAGTCGGATGAGTTAAAATGATGCCATCTTAGTGACTAGTGGCTCTGGCATTAACATTTACGACATCATCAATGAAGACATTACCAAAATTTAAGTTCATATCCCATCATTTATGACTGTCACTCAGCAATGCAGCCCACGAATGGGAGATTAAAGTTCCTAGCGTGAATTGCACAGACAAGAACATCAATATTCAGGTCACTGGTGTATGAATGAGGCAGTAGTGAGATGAAAGAATGGCCGGCACAATGCTTTGATTCGCTTCCTGAAGCGTGTACGACAAGTCTTTGATGACAGACCGGCCAATTGCAACTTGGCGAACTGCATCACTGGCAACTGTCTCTGAGAAACATTTCATGCTCAAAAGCTACACTGTGTAGCGAACACGCAACAATTACGCTACGACTGAGGAATGAATGGAAACTGCGTCGAATAGTTGCGGACAAGACGGCGCTTGTACACTGAATCATGGTGTACTTCACATTGTAGTCCCCATTAAGGTTAAAGGATGGAGCTTCCAACGTGTAGTATGGATACCAGGTCACATTTTACGTGGCAACGTCTTGGACGTTGCTTCAATATTTGCTGAAGTGCGTTCTATGTAAAGCCACATCAAAATAACATACTCAAGTCATGAATGATCTACAGATATAATAGACTATTTATCTCCATCTCTCTCTCTCTGTATCTGTGTGTGTCCGTCCCATTACTTCCTATCTATTACTGAAGAAAAATTATTGAACTGAAATCAGAACGGGCATGCATGTATTATAAGCATTGTATTCTGGATACCAAAAGCGCCTGCTCACTGTAAAATACTCAAGTTTTTCTGTTATTAGTTTATTTCTTAAACGGTCATGTTATCGGTAGATAACATGCAGAATGTAAGTTCTGTATGTATTGATGAAAAATATCCACGGGTAAAACTGAAAAATATATTTCATTTCATAGAACCTTAATTTTATTCCTTTTTAACCAAGGAATATCCACGGGTACTATCAAGGCTATGCTAACGGTAGATAAGATACATAAAGGTAGTTCTGAATGAAATTAATACAAAGTATTCATTTCGAACACAATAATTCGTTGTAAATCTTTATTGCATTCATCTTATAATCTAAATCGTGGAATTTCCACGGAAACTGTCTATTGCATAAATAATGTGGTGTACTCAGACATGTTCTCCCTCTGTAAAATGGCAACCGCATTGAGAAAGAAATAACATTTATTTAGAAAAAAGGCTCTGCAATTGTTTTTCTCACTTAGATCGCATTGCTATTGTAAAATTTGATTGACCCACTCGTATTTTCTACCCCTGCTTTACCCCAAAATCGTTCAGCTTGTAGTAGGAATTGAACCGTGTACGCACGCGAGCCTGTCGTTCAGTCGTCAATACAACCCTTCTTATCCACTCAGTCCTCTTCAATATAAGAAATATAACAACTCAAAACTATTCTTACTAAAGAGCTTGAGTTTTAGATTAATGAGCGCAACCTTCGTCAACTTTGAGAGCGGAATAATATAATAAAATGAATGCAATACTGACGTCAATGACACTGAAAAGACACTCTTGTTTTGCCGAGCTCAAGAGGGACTGTAAAATCCGTGCGCTGTAGAGGACAACTATAAAATTCTTCCTCTGTAAAATCCGTTGATTGTAAAATCAGTCAACTGTAAAATCAATTACTCTCCCCTTCATAATAATATTGCTTCGAGGACAACATTTAACCGGGCGAAAAACATAACTTACTGTGTACCACAGTGTTGCAGTGTACCAAGCAGTTACAGTGTACCACGCAGTTGATGTGTACCACACAGTTACAGTGTACCACACAGTTATAGTGTACCACACAGGTATAGTGCACCATTAAGTTGGTTGAGTCTACAAAGTAGAGAATTGCATGCAGTAGAATAGAATAGAATAGAATGAGGCTATAGGAACGAACCTTCTGGCCCATTCTTGGGTCGGATAATTACTTCGATAATTATTCCGTTGTTTTACCCAAGTCCCATGCCGTATTTCTAGCCGCGTCAACCATGTCGGCAGCGGGATTCGAACCCGGGTCTTTCTGCTCGCAAGCAGATTCGCTCATCAGTCGACCAAGCTGGTGAGAATTGCATGCAGTAGAAGATCTAGAAAATATGAATGGTAATAAAAGTTTTGTAATTAACATTTCCAGAGCAGGCGACGTTTGATCAATCAGACTGCGTGGCTGCGGACTAACAAATACAGACTCTGCCAGTCTCATGAGTCAAAAAACACGAAAATAAGGCCTAACTCCCGTAGCAATCAGTCTGGGGTGCGAGAGAGCGATTATACAGCTAAATGGACTTGACGGTAATCTATTTTACTGTAGATTATTGAAAAGACCATAAGCCTGGAGCACCGATACTGTTGACAGGGCAACTTTACATCACATCCTTTCTGCTATTTAATTTATTAATTTTTTTTATTAATCTTACTATTTCAATAATCCTTGTTTTACATTAACCTATACAGCTTTAATAATCATTTCACTTTTCAATCTTCCTACTGTATATCAGTTGCTGCTTACCCTTCAGTGCTTCTCCTAGGCAGCTTTCTGTTGTGAGCATTTCAAGTCAAACAAGTACTTGAAATCAACATACATGTTCTATTGTTTCACAATTTTTCTTAAATAAAGCCCTTATTTCAGGAAGCAATACTCAACACAAACATTCAAGCGTGGTGGGAAGCATAGAACATGAACTTGTCATCCACTCCTCGAGCATCCACGGCCGACAGATGCCGGAATTTTTTTCTGAAATAAAAAATGCAAATTGAAACCCTTTCATCTCGCTTCTGCTGCGCGGATCACGAAGAAGAATAAGCACACTACTCAATTTGTATTCATATATGCCCGATCAAGCCTCTCAGTTCTGCCTTATTGCTTCAATATATAAGGGCTTAAATTCTTCCGGCATTTACCTACGTTAAAAAAAGGAAAATTCTCCCACAATAATAATGATACGTAATGGAAAATAAAGTAGAATAGTTTCATGGAAATTTGTACGCAAGTTTTAAAAAAATCATGAAGATTTCAGCAAAAAAATTATATACATTAAAAAATTAAATGCTGGTGATAGGAAGAAAATAGGATAGGAAGAAAATATTACCGCAACAATTGTACCAAACGTAAAAAAATACATTTGTTTGACAAAACATTCAGATTCGCTTTACTTTCCAGGGTAAACAAGTACAGGTGATATTTTCTCTGTCACTGTACTTTGTTTTGGACGCATGCCGCTGTGTTGTACTGGAGGTACTTCTTGTTGTACTGGAGGTACTTCTTGTTGTACTGGAGGTACTTCTTGTTGTACTGGAGGTACTTCTTGTTGTACTGGAGGTACTTCTTGTTGTACTGGAGGTACTTCTTGTCATACACCAACAACTTAGGAACAAAAAGTGACGAGTATTTCAGAAAATGTCCTGAATTCATCATGAATAGAACACTTATTGAATAAGTTGTTTTTACCTAAGTGTATTTCACCTAGGACACAAAAGTACTTAAAATCATAATTCATGAGAATAGTGGGTACTGAAATACGACAAAGTAGAAACCTAGCGAAACTAATTCAGATGCTGAACTGTTTTCAGAAGTATAATATAAGTAATCCTCATTGAGTGGCAAAACAACCTAATGTACGTAGAAGACCATTAACGTAATAATCTATGTGCTCCCATAGAGACACTCGTATGCGACTACTCCTCTGCATCGAAAATAACACTTTCTTCCAGCAGTGCAACAGCGACGGGACATCGAATAGCGGCTCCAATGGGTCTTGTTGCTGCTCCTGCTCCTGCTCCTGCTCCTTCTGCTCCTGCTCCTGCTCCTGCTCCTGCTCCTGCTCCTGCTCCTGCTCCTGCTCCTGCTCCTACTGCTCCTGCTCCTGCTCCTGCTCCTGCTCCTTCTGCTCCTGCTCCTGCTCCTGCTCCTGCTCCTACTTCTGCAGCGGCGCACCTGATCACTGCTAGTGACAATCGTTTCGTCGCTGCTGGCTTGTGTCAAAATTGTTGCCTTGATAACTCAATAAGCGAAACATGCTCGAGGGAATTGGTATTTTCCATAAAAGTGTTTGGCAGGTTTTACTTCATCTTGAGTTCCGTAAACAAATCAGTATACACACGTGTGATTATTTCATAAAAAGAACAAGGATCGTATACAAAAGAGACAGCGGGCGTTCTTTAAAGGCACGAGGAAAGTGAGTGACTTTAGTTTGAGTGCATTAAAAATCTTGTATGAGAGTGTAGTTGTCCTGTCTGTAAGTCTGTTGTGGGTACTGGGATGGGAAAAGCATTAGAGAGGATGATGGAAGACTTGGACATCAGATGCATATTATTTGCTGTAGATATGACACTGTCAGGAGAACATCACAACTAGGTTTAGCGATATAAACTACAAATAGTAATTCTAATTTTCATCAAACTTTTGAACATTATTTATGAGCTGACACCAAAAATTATTAAAAACAATCTAATTCCTGGGTTGTATTTCTTTCTATTTTGTTTACGGTTAGAATTTACTGAGGAAAACTTGAACATGAGTGGCAATGAGCAGCCTCTGAGAAAGAGAGGAAGGCAGACACTGGAGCCCGTTGTCTCTGAGGCTAATCAATAATGAATGGTGGCACAGAGTGTCACTGAGTGAGGGAGATGTAAAGATAGCAACAGCGTATGCTGTATATCGCAGTAACTGAGTAATACTTGCAGGTCTTTATATCGTTGAAGCAGATCCAATGATGCCTACCTTCACATCGAACCTTTCTGCTCAGTTGAGGAGTTTGGGCACAAATACGAGGAACCACTGTGACGTAGCAGGGATAAACCAGTAAAAACTTTAAACTCTGTGACGTAAGCTTTCCGTAAAAATCGTGTGTTGTGATTTAGTTTTATAAAATAACAGTGAATGGGCAACAATCACCTTAGACCATCCCTTCATGGGATAAAATTGAGACAAAGCATTACTGCAGAATAAAAATATCACAAATTACCGCATTATTCAAAAATTGGAATACCGAAACATTACAAAATCCACGACTAAAACTAACATTGTATAAATCTAAATACATAATAAACAACCCCGCTCGATACATAATGGATGCTTTTGAAGAAACTTAAATTGACGCCAAAATAGGGAAACGTTTACAGGGCAAGTAAACTTCCGTAGCATTGAACTCGCAATAGTTTACGGGCATTTGTTACGGAATCCACACCATCAGAATAAACACCATCAAATAACACACCATACTGTACACCAGTCCTGCACTCACGTCTCACTGTAATGTTCAAGTTCACCACAAGTCTAAATTCCAAAACATTCTCAATCATTTCATTAAAGTCATCCCTCACAACGTTCATCAACAACTCCCATAACACACTGCATCATGATCATGTACTGCAAAGCTTTTGGTCTCGCACAGGTGATGCTGAAGCAGTCCTGTAAACAGGTAGGTGGGTGTTTACATGGTTTACAAGCAGTGGCAACCACTGCAGAAAGAAAGCCTGATCACTCGGGTGTCATCACGTCTAGCTCACGACTGCGTCGGCGCTCACAAGATTCCGGAGAGCTCATAGACGCTGAGCTTTGATTTTCTCTGCCAGTAAAATCAAATAGAGCGTGGACATTGAAATCTATATTATGGAATTGATTCTTGCCCTGCAACAGCCATAGAGCAAGAAGCGTCCTATTGAGCAGCTTTCAGAAATCAATTGGATTCTTTTAAAGTCGGCATCGCAGGAGCGAGGCCTATAACCACATCAGGATCTGCCGAGAAGCCCCACAAGGAAAGGTTTTGTGGGCCTCAGTAGAAGAGGAAATCGATGTTTCCTTCCCAAAGACTTGCGACGAGACCTTCTCCAGCATGGCCGGGTTGACAGGATACGGAGCGCGGTGTCTTCTCAGCACTTAGGAAAGGGCGTAATGTAGCTGAAGGCTGGAGTAATGTTGGTAAACAGGATTTTCTCTGGCCGGTCTTTCTTTGAGATCAAGCTCTCCTTTTCTCTGCCTGCGCAACTTTCTATCCTATCGACTATTTGAATTTAGGGTTAGTATAGCTTTAATTTTGCAACATAAAGAATAGTACAGGAATATCATAGAACCATACGCCTACTGGTCGGAAATAGTTGGTGCACAGTCTGAAAAACATTGCAGTATTAATATTACAGATAACACTAGGGAAATTAACGTATGTATACCGTTAGAAGTACAACGTGCAAATGAAATTTTTAGGTTTTCCCCTGAAACTGCATCCGACCAACATCAAAAGTTGTAACATAATATAGATTTCATCACTGAAAAAGCGAAGTTTCATTTGTTTCCCCAAGTATATTTAACGTTCATTGCGTGATGTGAATGTTTATGTATACCCGTAGGTACTGCTGTTCTATCATCTATGATACTATGCATAGAATACCTACCACTTAAGGATTTTATGATAAGGCATTTTTAAAAACCAATGATGTTACATTTCATATGTACCAACTTTATTGGAAATATACGTTTTTGTTTTTTGTTGTTGCTTGTTGTATGCATCAACTGCTTCTGACCAGACGGAACACAAAATAAGGCTTGTCACCAGAAGCTGCACCGCATTTCACGAAGACGCCACCGTCGTCCAGCCAAGCACCTGTGGCTGAACCTCAGACGCCTCATTCCACATGTTAGTCACACTTTCTCCAGTCTGTTCCCTCCCTTTCACTCCCCTCGCCTACCCTCTTTCCCCTCACTTCCCTCACCGACCCCTCACTTCCCTCACCGACCCCTCACTTCCCTCACCGACCCCTCACTCCCTCGCCTCCACCATTTCTTCGTTCACAGCTGGGTTTACCCTCACACCGGCCTCCTTCTGCTCTTTCACGCGCCGACGTGCGCTGACTTGCGTGCTGATTGAAACGCTGACATCCGGGCTAACTGAGATGCTGATTTAGATGCCGAGTGAGACGCTACCGTCCGTGCTGACTTTTGCGCTGACTGAAACACTGACATCCGCGTTGACTAAGGCAATGACTTACAAGGCCACTGAGACAATGGCTTCCGAGCTGACTGAGACGTTAACAAACAACTGAAACTTCGACATCGCTATGACAATAAACAATAATAATATAGCAATAGAATTACATATACTTGAATTAATTTCTACTTCAAGTCATACGACGCTATTTTACTTGACAGAAGATATCAAGTATCACCTAGTGTGTGACACTTGATATCTTTTGTCCAGCCGGCCAGACCTCTCGCTCGAACACATTAAGCCATAACGCGCGTTTTATGCAATTAAGTTCCCACAAGCAACAGTGTCAGCTGGCAGCCAACAAAAAGTAGACGGAATCTTTTATTTTGGAGCCTCACGTGGAGCAGAAGTTCTATCCAAGATTCCAGCAGCAAGATAGAGGCGATCTTTTAATGGAGCAGCGATTTACATAATTCATGAGGTGGGTGGTGCACTTAAGCCGGATCTGCGATCATTCTCCATAATGAATGCTCTGAGACGAACTTTTTTCAGGATTAAAATGCAGTCTTGGAGGTACGCATGCACTCCGAGAGGCTTGAGTGGTATGCAAGACAGCACAGCACTTGAGGCAGAGTTTGTTATGTGCAACTAGTCCAAATGACATGAACTATATCATCAAAAGTTGATCACATGACCTCAGTGCTGAAGGTACTCAATATTATCAATTGTAAGAGAAAATAATATTAGCCTTCATCGTGACTTTTGATCTCCTGGTATTCAGCATTAGAAATATTTTGCTTACCAGTTCATGCAGATTATAGATAGTACATTTTCCTGCTCAAACTCAGAAAATAGTACCTAACAATTTACAAAAGAACTCCTGATCTGCTCAAAAAAATAATGGAATGTATAATGTGCAAGCACGTCATTTTTAAAAATTTGTGTACTATATGAACTGAAATTGAACAACAGGCAATAGAATACGAAAATCTTGATATAGGAAAAATGAACATCAATTGTTTCTGTACAGAATTCCTTAAATTTTATGTATTTCTGAGTACCCTCCAACGATACGCAAAAACAAACCCAGTAATTTTTAAAATCTCTTGCCAAAATGCTGTACAATAACGAAATACCTGAAATTTTTCTACAGATTGATTAGAAACTTTGCAAGTATCCTACAATACGCATTGTATTTTATTCATTCATTAACGGGGACTCATTATCTCTCCACAATTAGCTGCACAATGCACATGTTTCAAGCACAAAACGCAACAAGTGTGTCGGACGGTGTGATGTTCGTGCAATAGACCACATGATCAATATAGTGTTGCGGAACAAGACAGACTTGTTAGGTCTGAGTTCAAAACATCTCAACGAACTGAGCAGCATCAACTCTACAGTTTTTAACTATTTATTCCGTGACTTCATCTTTTGTTCCTACGTACACCAAAAATATACATGACTTGAAAACACAATACATGAATTTAGGGAGGGATGTGTCTGTAATATCGAAAATTAGTTAAAGTAACTTGTTGACGTGTTTAGATGTGACTGTCCGTGTACGATTAATTGTTACTCAGGGCGTAACTCATGAACAGGTCACAGCCTTGAAGCTATGAATGTCATGCTGAATGTCGAAGTTTTTTCAGGCGGTCACAAAAGTTACTGCTACAACGGGTCTCTCTTCGTAGAGCTCTATTATTTTAACATACTCAAGAAATAGAACACGGATATTTTATACACACGAGCCTTGTATACTTATCTTACAAAATACAGCGGCGGCTACAATATAACCAAAATGTGAGACGTGTTTAAACTTTTACTGCAGTTAAAACTTCGCCATAAGTTTTTCTGGAACTTAAAGAACAGTTTACATGTTTTCAAAAATTTTCATGTGCTAAGCATATTATAGCATTGTTTCGAAGGGAAATGTTTAATCAAGCTTCATGTGACATTGCATACAACGAATGTTTTAGTCTTATCCCACAGGATCAATAAATCCAAACTCTATCACCTCAGAACGAGCATTTTGTGGCGCACTTAGGTGTGAAAGAAACATAAGCTTTTTTAGTGGCCTATTTCCGGCGGCCGCTGTTCCTTTTACCTAATTGCCTTCACAAGTGTATTGATGACACACCTTGTGTCATGTAAGTGTATTCAGCCCAAGTGATGCGCTTTCTTATCTCTTCCAAAAAAAGTTATATGTTACAGTTCGAGACTTTACAGCAGGATCTTCAACAAGAATTATGGCTTTAAATTTTATAGTGAGGTCTTCAAAAAGTAATGTTATACCTTAAGATTTTATAGCAAGGTATTCAAAAAGACGCTTTCCTAAGTAACCTTCTCATATGGATTAAAAAAGCTGGAAACCGAAAGAAGCAACGTAACGGATGCACACAAGTTGAAATCCCAAAAGAACACCTAAAAAAATGCTTGAATATGTTAGCAACGATCTATCAATAACTCGTAAACAAATTCCAGACAAGATAAAAAAACAGTGTGATTAACAAGTATTAATTACAACTATTCCTAAGCAGTTGAATTCGAAATTTTATATAATATACACTCACGCGTATTATGATGACTAAATACCTTGATGTTATGTAGCGACATATAAATGAATGGAAGCTACTATGTGTATTTTACCACTGTTGAATACAAACACAGAACGCAGGTAATCGCTACCTACCGTAATGAATTACTTTAAAACGTGTACTTACGTATTCGTGATATAATTGCAAATTAAACGTATTTCGAATCTAGTTTTCATATTTTACTCGTAAGTTAAACTTAAGGTTTTTTTAAATTAAACTTGAATAATTCGAAGTTGAACTTTACTTACTTGATATTGAGGTCAAAATCATGTAAAGCCAACAGACACTTGTTGCAGACTCCAGAATTAATCAAGAAAGCACAGAAGGAAGCGCCTTTACGAGTATATCGGTGCTGCCTTTCTAATGTTATCAAGCCGACAAGACCAGCAAAGTGCAGCTTCTGCTTGCCCTCTAATTGCTGCCCAGCACTCCTCAACCTCTGGACTTGAAGATCGCTAATTGGAAATTTGGTTAATAGTCCTGTCACTAACACATCGACGTCCAGTTCTTCCTTGACGGTTTTGGAGTTAGTGGAGCGTCATTGTAACTCAGTGCACATGAAATTAAGCGAGTGCTGGAGTTCAGGCTGCGTAGGACTGGCAGTAGTCTGTTGCATCTAACAATATCTTCTGTATTAAACGCCAGCGGTTCCCAAATTCATAACCAACCTCATCGACATTATTTGTCAGCTATTACCATGCGTTATGGTTCTAGTTATGCTATTATGCCACTATTTTTATCATAATAACGTGCTTTGGACTATAATGCTCTAGTTTTGGTCATATTGCTCCTTTTCTGGTCATTGGGCCACGCTTTTCGATATCTTAATTTCATTCTTAAATTGAGATTTGGATAAAAGAATGACACACCACTTCAGGCACACAGCCCAGCGCACACACAACACACACAACACACACACAACACGGTACACACGCAGCACAGCACACTCACAAGGAACAGCGGAGTAGTTCTACCCTGGAATGTGATTGTAAGTCAATAAACAAGAGCACAAGCAGCCGCCATGTTTTCGTCTCTCGTTCAACACCAGTAAATTTTCTCCCAAGTCATCTAATTTCCTGGTTTAATTCCATACATAAAAGCCCTTGTCTAATAAATAAGAATTCAGGGCGACTTGGTTTCAGCGAGAGTCCGGCTCACGCAAAATAAAGAAGTCATCATGGCGAGGCTTTTTAATAAACTCCCAAAATTGTCTCGTGAGACGCATTTTTCTGACGGGCGTCCTTCCGCTCTAGTAATGTTTTAGCTCTGCCTTGAGTGGCGTCGGCAGCAGCACTCAGACAATGTGGAACCCGTCTGACCTGCACTGCACTGGTGACCTGCTCCACCAGCCTGCAGCCTGCTTTTGTGACCTGCTTCAGCGGAGTAGTTCTACCAGTTCTACCAGTAGTTCTGCTGTGTTGTGTGTTTACTGAGTTGTGTGTGTTGTGTGTGCGCGCTGGGCTGTGTGCCTGATGTGGTGTGTGCTGTACACACAGACTGCAGCCTGCTACACACAGACTGCAGACTGCTATACACAGACTGCTATACACAGACTGCTATACACAGACTGCTATACACAGACTGCAGCCTGCTACACACAGACTGGAGACTGCTATACACAGACTGCAGCCTGCTACATACAGACTGCAGACTGCTATACACAGACTGCAGACTGCTATACACAGACTGCAGACTGCTATACACAGACTGCAGACTGCTATACACAGACTGCAGACTGCTATACACAGACTGCAGACTGCTATACACAGACTGCACTAACACCTCATTTAAACCGCCCAGTACACAGAGCGGGCTTGACTACAACACAAAACAGATTTCGTTTACTTGCTTAAAACGACATGAACTGCAAGGCAACATGAACTGCAAAACAACATGAAGCATGTCTACGACATGGTTTCATGAAAAGCTGACCGGTTTCTGAAAGGCAACACTCACGGCCAGTCTGGTTTGCAACCGGAAAATACTGCCTTAGCTGCAGATGCAACTTGCTTAATCTACTTTTTTCCTTTGTTTGTACTGGAAATCTAACACGCGTTGTCTGCCCATGCAGGTAATACGACTTGTTGCCAACTACATTCACGCAATACTTGTTGCCAGCTACACTCACGCAATACTTGTTGCCAACTACACTCACGCAATACTTGTTGCCAGCTACACTCACGCAATATTTGTTGCCAGCTACACTCACGCAATACTTGTTGCCAACTACACTCACGCAATACATGTTGCCAACTACACTCACGCAATACTTGTTGCCAGCTACACACACGCAATATTTGTTGCCAGTTGCATTCAAGAAACTGGAAGACCACCCTGTAGTCTGCTCTGGCTGTGACAATCATCGCAGTTTTTGTGACTGCCAAGCAGTTCACCCGTTTCATAGACGATATAATAGGCCACATTTTGGAAGCCACCCTATCACGCTCGGTCCCTAGCGAACTGTAACTCGGCTGAAATTCCATCCAGGAGTGCGAGCAGAGGCTGCCATTCACCAATGCGAAGGAGACTCACAAAATACGCAATCACTTTACAGGTCTTTTGTCGTACTCCAGCAGCCGGGAATAAGAACTCTCATAGGCCGCAGGTATTAAGGCTTCAGAGCATCGGAATGAAAAGTCTTTTAGAATTTCAATGGGGGGAAGTAAAAACATTCACAGACTAGGCCGTTAGAACCTCAGCACAAGTGGATGAGAGCTGTATCTGAGTGGGAAAACTAGTGCCTAAGCTCTATTAAATTAGAATCTATGTATACATTGTAGACCGCACGAATCAGAACCTTACAGCCAATAGAGGTTATTTCTTATCTTAAGTATTAGAACCTTAACTTCGGTGAATATCAGTTATAGATTATAAAAATTATAACCTCACTATCTACAGTAGACTAGGAATCGTTTAAAGACCACAAAATAAAATAACCACCAGAAGTTAACCTAATTGTCTCTGTACTGTAACTTCTATTGGAATGGCAAAAACATTTACGTCATTCAGGTTGAATGAATAATAATTTATTCTTCTTTGTCCAACTGGAAGAACCACAAAATATCCTCTCAAATTTAAGGTAAAAATGCTCTAAATACAAAAAAAGAATAACACAAAATAACTCTAAATTAACATGTTAGATAATTTTCTAAATTCTGGGTCCTTGCCCAAAGGGCTAGACTCCCTGTCCAGTCCAATGAGTCAAGCTCTTAGTAGGAATCTCGTCAGTGAAAGCAGTTGATAAACCTAGTCTCTACTTTACGGAGAACCGCTAAAAATGTAGCCACAAAATTAGATGAATTTTACCAAATAAATTTTCTCAGAATCTGCAAATCCCGCACGTAATCGTCAAGTCAGACTTCACGAACAACTCAGTTCACATTTCCTGCAAAGTGGTCAGTTCAGATTACACAAACAATTGTAAAAAAAACTGCAGTTAAGATTTGATAAAAATCGTAATATAAGGAACTTAGATACGATTTAACAAAGTTTCTAAAAACTTTCCTGTCAAGATTACCCTTTGAAAATTTTAATAGTATCTCCCTGCCCAAGCCTCCCACGGCCATCTTGTGGCTGATCTGTGTAGAAAATGACGTCATGTTCAAAGTAAGGTCGACCATTGCGTTGAACGAAATGTTTCATGGAGGTCTCACAATGGAGGCTGAGTTATGTGCTTCAAAAGGGTGGAAAAGTATTGTGTGGATTAGGATCATGAGTAAAGTCAACCGTTGCCTGGGGCCTGTCCATGAGAAGTGAGGAAATGACTTTATCTCCAGCTGTAGGCTACTAAACTCGCTTTCTACTCGCTTGCTAAATGCAAAAATAGTAACAAAAATATGAAAAACAAGAATTCAGAATTATGTTGAAGAATACAAGAATTTCCCAGTCAAGGCTTTTCAAAAAATAATTATTATTTCTAGATGTGTTTTTATTAAACTTCAATAAAAAATTTAGAGTTTTCGTTGCACAGGAACAGGTGCAAAACTCTAATCCCTGTGCATGGTATTTAAAATTCATAACGTTGTCAAAGCTTCGCAATTATAAACAGCTTAAACAAGATAAATATGTCAACTGCACCTGCACACGCTGTACGAAAATATGAAAATAATGTTGAATGATAAGTTCAATAAAACAAGACCAGTTCGGACAGCACTGTGTACGTTGTACAACCAACACGCAATATATAATGAGAAAAACAAAGTAACGTGGTAGAAATAATTGCTTGCTTCTATATGAGTATAAAAAATTACCCCTTATCTATCACTGAGAGACAACTAGGAACTCACTTTAAGTACAGACAACTGCTGAGATAAATACAAGTTGTGTAAAGTGAAGGGTTGTGAAGACAAGACTTGAACAGTTCTCGAGAAACTTTACGTTCACTCAAGACTCTGTGAACTCTGTTCTACAACATAAATTCTACTACAATTTTACACTGCTTCAAATTATTTACTATGGACATACAAGATAAATTTCAGCTCGTTAAAGAAGTAAGTGAGCTTATTTCATACGTAACTCAATCATTACAATACTCAGAACATAAACAAAATTGTAACTCAGCATAGTCACATATTTCGGTACTGGCCACAGTAAGATCAAATAAAAATTAAATATAAATAAAAAGTAAGGGATTTAAAAAATAAGAGCAAGTAAAGAGTACCGACAAGTAATAAGTTAGGGCAATGATGAAGTAAGAGTGAATAAAAAGTATAGACAAGTGAAAAAAACAGACCAAGTAAAAAAAATTGAGATGCAGACGCATAACGAGGAACATTTCTTTATGATGTCGCTTGAAAAGGATAACAATGAAAATGGAAGCTTTGTGCATTGCACGTGCTTGTGGATCAAGGAATTCTAGAAGCATTGTTCAGTTAGTTTCTAGATGAATTGTTCGAAATACGCGTGTTAAAAGTTTGCCAAAGTCTACGGATTTTGCAACTGATATTTCATTTACTTTTGCTCCCGCGGCTTGTGTTAACGCAAATAGCACTGTAATTTTCCATGAACTGAATAAAAAAGATGTATTTGTCTATTCCCACCACATACTATTAGATTATAAATTGAACCATGAAAATTTAATCTCGATTCTTATATTTATTCTAATTCATTTGAATCCTCGGTTTACTTTCAGAGCATTCATATTTTCGAAGTTACACAAAGTAACTGGCGTATCAAGAGACTTTAGTCTTTAATTGCAGCTCATACGCATCTAGTTCAACTAACCGTTGGGAACAGGATTTTCTGTTTTTAATTACTTACTCCTCATGAATTCAAAATTATTTGTCATCAATGCCTCGGCGTTTATTTCGTAATTCTTTAATGATGAAATAACACTAACAGAGGCTCAGAATTTCAAAATAAACTATTTAAGCTACACCAAATTAGAAGTCTAAAATTGAGCAGTTTTGATTTTTAAAATGGAATCATATACATTAAATTAACATAAATTTCTTATTTTGTGATGAACTTTAGCCTCAACAACTAAACAAGAAAAACTTTGAAAATTTCATAAGAAGAGAAAGAATTTAGGACATCTTCCATTAAGTGGGCATCCAATGAGAACTGCTCTCAATTTTAAAACACTCACTACCAAACTAAATCAGAAATTAATTTCCCAAAATAAGTTCAACAAGAAATTCGCTTTGAACATCTAAAATATCGCACGTACTTCATTACACAGCAGCAGACATTTCGGTACCAGGAGCTGTGAAGCAGCTGTGCTCTTCATTTAATGTTTCTCATTACCCTCGCATCGCTTAATTTGTCTAGCGATGCAATAACCCACGTCCTCGAGAGCAACAAAGTTCAAGCGAAAGCCATTCACCTTCACAAGAAACTTGGCCGAACTTCGCTCCACTGCTTCAGCAGAAGTGTTGCTGTCAGGTACCCATCCATCTCTAGCCAGGGAGCTGGCTGATGAGCTGCTTTCAACAGTATATGGTATCCTTAATATCAAAATACGACCGGCTTCAAATAATGATGTTTACATTACACAGTGATATGTAGATGACTGTGATGATTTTCATTCTAACGAGTATTTGCACGCTGATGCGTTTTGCACTTGCTGCCTCTATACAACATGCCCGGGGATTGTGTGAACTATATGTGTGTCATACTTTTTCAAATTCATCTTGTAGTTGCATTGTAGATGGCATGAAGAATTAATTATTATCCAATGTTTCTCTCTATGGTGTACCACCTAACTCACACCATCTCCAAAGATCTCCAGCGAATTAATACGAGCAAGCTACGAACTAACTTTTAATACCCGCAGTACGTTTGTAATCTCAACCTCACGACCCAATGAATGACTGAACTAACACATATTCGCAAGTAATACTCAGTTTTACTAATAATTTGCAAACCTTTCCTCCACAATCCTCCATGATCCGTGAGGACTCCATCAATCTTTAAGACAGACTGTTTAGTTCAGGGGCGACATCAAGCAACAATCCTATCGTACGTCTCACTCAAGATTCCCTCAAGTCACTACCAATCCTACGTCGTAGATCTACAATTCTGTGATAACCTTGTAGATTTCACCAGTCTCTAGCATAGACTGAAAGAATGACAAAGTCTGATTTCAGACCCTCCTGCAACGTCCACATCACATCACATTGCCGTATCCCGACAGAATTGCTCAGACAGCTGAGGAAGCTAGGGAAACGCTTCAAATTTGCCCTTGAAGTCTCTCCAGTCCTTAAAGCTAGAAATTCAATCCTTCTGAACGCGTTTATCCCATATTCTCGCAGGGATCCAGTGACATGAGCAACATAGGCTTCCGACTCTTCGAGTCCTCTGATCATATTTCACACAAACCATATATTCTTGTTCGCAAGAGGATATTCTCGTCGGTGTCGGATTACATCTGCGTTTGGGAGTTCCGACTTTAGGTCCCTGTGCAGCACCTCAAGCTGGCTCGCCCATACACATTAGTGTACTTACACCGCTTCATTTCCCGTACTGTGCTGCGTTGTTGCGTTGTGCTGTGCTGCGTTGTACTGCGCTGCGTTGTACTGTGCTGCGTTGTACTGAGTTGCGTTGTACTGAGTTGCATTGTACTGTACTGCGTTGTACTGAGTTGCGTTGTACTGAGTTGCATTGTACTATGCTGCGTTGTTGCGTTGTGCTGTGCTGCGTTGTACTGTGCTGCGTTGTACTGAGTTGCGTTGTGCTGTGCTGCGTTGTACTGTACTGCGTTGTACTGTGCTGCGTTGTACTGTGCTGCGTTGTACTGTGCTGCGTTGTACTGTACTGCGTTGTACTGTGCTGCGTTGTACTGTACTGCGTTGTACTGTACTGCGTTATATTGTGTTGTATTGTACTGCGTTGTATTGTATTGTGTTGCATTGTACTGTGTTGCATTGTACTGTGTTGCATTGTACTGTGTCGCGTTGTACTGTGTTGCGTTGTTCTGTGTTGCATTACACTGCACAGCTATCGATGTGGTGAAATAAACTGCAGTAACTGCAATCATTACTTTCTGATGAACATAAAAATTCTTCACATGAAAGCCATAGCAGCACACTATAGGTCGCAAACTTGGCAAACAACAAGTTTATTAGACTCTATTGCTGTTAGCTTAGATTAAGAAGAATAAAATGACCAGAAACGAAGTTACACTTGTAAATTACTAAACAAATGAAAAATTTTTTCGCCAAGCTGGAGTTTAGAAGTGAAATTCAAAGACGATGCGATACTAAAATACTAGGCAATTAACCTGACAGCAATTCATCTCTAATGCGAACGCATTGAAACAGTAAACGTTTTATGATCAAACCGAACAGCTGTTGCAATAGGTGAGGCATTCAAGAGACATGCCTGTGATGTCTACTATTCTGACGGTGCAACACAAAAGTATGCTGAAGTCACTGTGCAATTTTCAGTATCTTTTATTCCACTGAACACTGATAGTTAAGGAAATATAACCACAAAATACGGGTTAGTGTTATCCATCAGTGAGAGTTCTACTTGTAATTAATTTATGATTAAAATATATTAAGAAACCTTTGTTATATTTGTATTCTTTAACGCTGTTATTAACGCGGAACATGGTAACAAATATGCGGGTCTCTTATTAACGCGATACACAGTAACAAATATGCGCATCTTTTATTAACACGGTACATGGTAACAAATATACGGGTCTCTTATTAACGTCTTAGAGGGTAACAAATATGCGGGGCTCTAATAAATAGCAGCAAGTATTCCACCGTTTTCTAAGCTTACTGCTCGAAAATACTCGTGCCATTAGAGGCTGCAGAAAAAATTAATTGGCTTTTCTCCCTTGCCTCCCCGCTTGGTCCGCCCTTGTCAGGGTTTTGTCCGTGGTCTCTGGCCTCTGCTTGTCTATCTTCCAGCAACAAACTGATGCAGTCATCGAGAGATGCTGTCTCTCTGACACAGGGTCCCTCGTAATGAAGATAGTAATAGTAATGATGATAACTATCATTATTATGATGATGGTCAGCTCACAAAGTAGAAGACTAAAAACCAACATTCAATAAACATAAATGAGTCGAATAAATTAGCTCTCAGATTTCACATGTGAAGCCTTGTCTTTGAGGCAAATTATTTCACCGAATTATTTGACCTTACAAAACAAATCCGTTAAAAAGTGTACAGTCAGTCATTTATAGACTACCATCAATTTTTATCAACAATCTTTGCTAGTACAGTAAGTTACAATAAGAATTGACTGCCGCAAGCTCAATTTACTATGACAAAGATTTGTTTCCTAAAAAGTTACCCGAAAATTTTTCTTTTTGTTGTTTTTGAAGCATAATGATTTGAAAATTTTGCTTGCTTTTTAACTAAACTCTTGGCTCTCAAAAGAGGCTGATAAAAATTATCTTTATTAATAGATTTAATGTGTAAACTACTTTGTATAATAGAATACTTGAGAAGACAGAGTACCTTAAAAAGAAAATATTTAAGGAGGAAATACTTTTAGGACTATCGAAGCTTAGGGCAGGTCTTCAGAAAGCGTGGTGTTCGCTTCATACGATTATTCTCGAACAAAAAAAGAAGCAGAAAGCTTTATCTAGGCCTTGATCTCTTAATGACCTCAAACTTTTGCCCTCGTGAACAAAGGTCCAAAGATAAAGAATCAAATCCTATTCTTTATTTGCGGGTTAATTAGGCAATAAATAAATAATGGCCGAGTAACTGCCTTAAATAGTTTTTATCGGAAACCATTCACGTTCTTCCCAGTCGTTACGACGTCTGAGATGACAGATTTGATGGTGACTTCTCCATTCATACAGAAATTCAATCAAAGAAACTGCAATGACTTCTTTCCGAAATCATGCGTTCACGTGGCCTTCAGTTTAAGACCTCCAATAATGACAGCTGAGTTTCAAAGAAAGGCCTTGAAGTAACTTTTCAAGGCGCATCCATCAAGGGGTTTTCTCGTCTGACGTCTTATTGTTACAGTTGAAAGAGAACTCAGGTATTTTTGGTGTAAAGTTGGCCGTGTTTTTCCACATGCGCTGGCGGGTCTCCAGACTCTTGTAGAACCACAGGTTCGCCCTCAAAAACAGTCGTTGAAACTCACTTTTAAGTCTGAATTAGGCAGCCTGTCAATCTTCAGTTAGTGCCGTGCCTGCAGGCTGTCAGTCTTTAGTTGCTTCAGTGACTGCAGGCTGCCAGTCACTACCACGTCTACAGGTTGTCAGTTGCTGCGTATAGGCTGACAGTCACCAGTTTGTTGTTGTGTGGGCTGACAGTCACCAGTTTGTTGTTGTGTAGGCTGTCAGTGACCAGTTTGTTGTTGTGTGGGCTGACAGGCGTCAGCGGCCGCCGTGTCTGCAGCCTGTGAGTTACCAGTAGCCGTAGCATTTGGGACATGGTAGCTTTCTAACGTGTTCTTTTAAATTGGCAAGAGTTATGAAGCTACAGTCTTGTTGCCCAGACACTTATGACCCTCTATTGGCTCGCTTATGGCTCTCTATTGGCCCGCTTATGGCTCCCTATTGGCTCGATCATGGGCCCTCCACAGAAGCTGGGACACATGCCACTGTCTAGCGCTTGATGGACCCGCCATCAGGTTGCTGATGGGACCGTGATCTGTCGCTGCATTAACCTCCTTCAATTACAATTTACCACCCATGGCGCTGTAACCTGAAGCTTAACGTTCTGGAGCAAAATATTGTGAGTTTCAATTTTAAAAATAGCTGCAATCCAAGGCCAAGAGTTTACGTGATAATTTTTTAAACTGACCCTTCATTGAGAACGGTAATAGACAGTTCACTCTGGATCTCTCTGGACTTGTATCGTACATGGTATATGTATGCCCAACGAAATACACGTAAAGATTTCTATATTTCTGTAAGGACAATTTAATACTAGCAGTTGAGTAGAATAATTGACAAAAATAGTTATTTTATCAGCAAGAAATGAAATTGATAGTATGGTTTAATTGCTTCAAGCTGTAAAGAAACAGTAATGTGGATATAAATTACTTGTATTTTTTATGCATTTTTCCTACAGTTACCAGCTTGCTAAAGATTTCTCCATTTCTTGATCACTAAACGAAACTCGGAAGCAGAATTGAAGGATTACATTTGAGCAACAATTTATTCAGTGGTCAACATGGACCAAAATAAGATGAGCAACTGTAGTGAACACAAGGAAAAACATTCTTTCAAGAAACATGATGATACAAAGAACTAATCGTTCTTCGTGTTTCTAGCCTTCGCTTCATCGAATTCGATAGTACATATACTGTATTTAGTATTATGAAGAGCCTTTGTAGATCCTTTGAGTATCATAAGAGAGTGGGTAATAATGGAATAAGTTCTACAAGAATATTGAGTATATTGAGTAGCTACATATATAATCGACTATGTATCTCCATCTCTCTCTCTGTATCTGTGTGTGTCCGTCCCATTACTTCCTAACTATTACTGAAGAAAAATTATTGAACTGAAATCGGAACGGGTATGCATGTATTACGAGCATTGTATTGTGGATACCAAAGGCGTTGGATCACTATAAAATACTCCATTTGTCCACACTCTGACAGTACCACGGGTAAAACTGAAAATTATTTATTACTAGTGCAATGCCCGTTAATAATTTGTTCCCAAACGAATCAATTTTGGACTTGGGAAGAGAATCAGTTTTCTATCGGACGAACAACGTCTTTCTTGCTGTCGAAATCTTGCTGCTTCTCTCTAACGGTTGGACACGTTTCTATCCATGTTGGCCTTTTTTTGCCGGAATTTTATTCTGAAATATCCTCTATTATCTCTTTGAAGCTTTTCAAGAAAATCACAAATCCAAAAACAATAACTTAAGTTCCAAAATCTTTGGCCTTATACTAAGTGGTAGCCAGGTTACTGGTCAAACTAATTTAAAACATTTCTTTTCACATTATCAATTAAAAGAGAGCGTCCACTCACGGTTATTAGCCTAGCATGCATTTCGGTATGTCTCAATTTTTCGCAGCAATGTACCTGTGCCATCAAAAATGATGGCAAAAAATATTTATAAATCTTTCTTGAGATAATCTTTCTCTCGCTCTTCTTTTTCGCTCTCGATTCAGTCTTTTTTTCGTTCCAGTGGAGTTTCCATGCTTAAGCTTATTTCAAAGGTAACTTATTTTTCTTGTGACAGTAATAAACACTTAGAATACAGTATTTTTGAGCCGCAATAGAAGTAGTTATAGCCATTCGTGTCATATCCTAGATACAGAAATTCAGCATTACTGAAAGCAATTGCGAGCTTGTGTATGTATATTGTAATGTGCAATACCCCGCCGAACTCGGTAACCACGACACGGTCTCGAGTATATAAGGCTCTGGATCCCTCTAATTTTTTTGAAAGTGACTTATTATAGTGCACTTGTACACCGAAAATGAGTGTATTAATTTACCAGTGAACTGAAACCAAGATCGCTAGTGTCAATCTATTCTTAAGAGCGTGACACGAAATCACTTTCCAAAACCTTTGGTCTTATACTAAGTGGTAGCCAGGTTACTGGTCAAACTAATTTAAAACATTTCTTTTCGCATAATCAATTAAAAATATCAAAGCATCATGATGACTTTCAACAGAAAAAGGTCCAAAGAAAATTTCTATTTGTAAAAATAAACCGATTGTGTATTCTGGATACCATAATGCAAGTGAAAGGGAATTGAACTGCCACAGAAAAATAATGCAATAGAATGATTTCTTGTATTTCTTAAGCTTTATCCTTGTTGCTATTAAAGCTATTGATTAGAAAAGTGTGACACACGGACGGACAGACAGACAGACAGACGGAGGGACGGACGTGGCTCTTATTATAGTGTAGATTTCTGAGATCCTTAATTATATTATTTGAAACTGAGGTATTTCAACGGGTACTAACTGGGCCATGTTATCGACAGATAAGATACAGAATAGAAGATCTGTATATATTAATGAAAAATATTGATTCAAAGCACAATGATTCGGCGTCAATCTTTAATACATTAGTCTTTATAATAAATCAAAATCAGTACTCTAAAGCATGGAAATTCCACGGAAACTGTCTAGTATGAATATGATACAGTATAGAATATGATTTCATAGGATGGGATCTATAACAAAAGGCCTCAAAATCTTCGCTGAATATTAAGGAAGATGAGTTCAAAGGGAAGTCACACAAATCAAAGCAACACTAAATTTCAGACTAGGCTCCTCAGGACCAGCGATTTGCAAAGTGATATTAACGGCAGACAAGGCAGCTCTCACTGCTTTACTCTTGCCTCATCAAGCTCACAGTTTTCCTTCCCTGATCAATCCAGGCTCCTCAAGAAAACAAATTGACACTCTGAATCAAAGGAATAATGCATTACAGTGCACTGCAGCATAGCACACGGCATCACAGTGCACTGCAGCATAGCACACGGCATCACAGTGCACTGCAGCATAGCACACAGCATCACAGTGCACTGCAGTACACTGAAGTCGTTAAATTATTTTCATTGTTTTCATCATTTCCTGGTCCACGTACGAGTATCGCATAAAGATTTGAATTCCCGTTGATTAAACACTAATGTTAAACTTTCAAAGCCACATAATGAATGGACCACATAATGCACATAACCACATAATGAATGGAAAAATCTTTGTTTGAGGGAACTAAAAGCACGTCCTAATGAAATTATTATTTTATACTGTCGCTTGCTATGATTTTACGTGACATTTTCCTCTGGCTCGTTATCGTGTTGAAACTTCCCCCCAGATCCATGACTCTGACACACCAGAGCCTTGATGTTTGGGCTTGCGTCTATCATCAAGGAATGAAGCAGCATTTAACGCTCGTTCAGGAATGAAGCTGCAAAAGCCACCAAAGTTTAGTTGTTTCGTTATTGTTGAACTACAAAATAGAGAATCCCGTTCTTCTTAAACAAAATAATTTGAAATAAAATACCAGTAACTTCTTGTATTCCGCTGCTTAACTGGCATCGGCGCATTGCTGCATGTATTGACTGGTACGTCTGTCTTGCTGCATGTAGTAACTGGTACATTCACCTTGCTGCATGTAATGACTAGTGCGTCCACCTTGCTGTATGTAGTGACTAGTATGTGTAGCTGGAATAGCGTCATCAAGAGCTACAAGCGCAGGAAAGTAACGGCGACCAGGGTACCAAAGCTTCTAATCTGGTTTATGAGAATTCTTCAAAGTTTTAAGCAACAAAAAATGGAAGTCCACTAAAGGCGCAAGCCAAGCGCAACCAATGACCGTTAGGCTGAGCACGGCCTCCGGAAAATGGACTTTGATTCTTAAGACACTACGAGACTGGACTGCCCTCAAGCTCCAGTGCAGAAAAAAAGAGAAGCATGTAAACATTTCTACGTTTTTTGCAGCCCTGCTAAGAAGCATAAAGGCAGAATGATTCATTTATAGGGCATGAAAAAATGATTAAGAGAGTTAGAGATGGAAGAGGAACAGAGAATTAGAACATCTAATTGTCCAGCAGCCATTTTTGCTGTGCAAGCTATTAAAAAGAGACACGATGGGAGAGAATGTTCCTATATGCAAAAAACAGAAACGAATGAGAATGACATTCGTAATTTGGTCTCAGAGGTTTTAATGGCGTAGAAAATGCCTGATTGTCCGCTTGAGAGTTCACAGAGAATGAAAATGAGCGTTGGCAAGTTATCTTTCCAACAACGAAGAACTGAAAGAACTAATTTAAATTTCAGTTTAACTTTCAAAAGTGGGACAGAGAATGGACGTAAGGAGCTCGTCCAGAGCGTCAACCAAGAAGAGGCAGTGTCGGCATCCTGCAACACTGAAATTTAACCTTGTATTATTTTGAAGATAAAACTATCTCCATCTCCCCTGTAATCTGTCTCTGTGCCTAGCATCTGTGCCTGAAATCTGTGCCTAGCATCTGTGCCTAGCATCTGTGCCTAGCATCTGTGCCTAGCATCTGTGCCTAGCATCTGTGCCTGCAATTTTGACCAACACAATTATAATGGCAAAGCTGAGTTTGAATGACTTGTTCTGGATTTCAGAATTGCTGTAGTCCCTCGTCAATTAAAAAATTTTCGGCAGATGCTCTCCTTCTGGCGGACATCCGGATATTCGAAGCGGCAATCGCTGTTCTGAAGCGCAACTTTAAAGTCTTATGTTTCTAAGTTTTTATTGGACATCGATAAAGTGGTCATTTTCTCTTCACAATCATTGTTCCTGGATGCACTGACACTGGCATTCGTCAGTTTGATTTAAAACCTCATGTTAAAGTAGGATCAAAATAAGCAAAATAGACACTCCATTTAAATGACAATGAGTTTTCAGTGAAATTATTTATGCGCAAATCGTGCCCTGAAATGACAACCATCCTGCACGAAAAAGATATATGAATATTTACGAGTCTCAATTTGCGTCTAATAGAACTTTTTCCGATCAAAGTTGCCCGATGAATTCGGTGAAATTCAACGATTGCTTTCAACGCAGCGTCGGAACAATTGTTTCGTACAAACGAGGGGGCTAGAAATTAATTAAAAATGTGAGAAGAATCGCTTTAAAGTTTGGTGCGAAGATTTAACGCCACGACATTCCTGAACCAGCTAACACGACAGCAGGATCATGCTTCTATTTTGAATGCTTTTTTCTGTTGTTGAAGCTGAAAATCTACAAAAATTCTGCCATCGTATGATTCTGAAGAGCCTTTCATAAGATCGACATAAACACAAGAACTGATGTGTTACTGATACTCAATATAAATTCTTATGCAGATTTTAATCCATTTTTAAGTGATTGTAATGCCTGCCTGACAACTAATTTTTCAGCCACAGTCTCAAAAGCATCAGCACGTTTATGATTTATTTCTCAAAAGTAAGGAAACACTGTGTGTACATCAAGTCGTTAGCTATGTATTTAGATAAAAAAAAAGACAAATGAAGAATATTTTTAATTCCGATATACAGCATCTCCTAGATGAACATCACCTCTAGTCTAAACTAGACGTGTGAAACTAATTACTTGTTAATGAATACGAACAGTAATTAGAAAATAAGATCTAGAGACACGGTGATGCACTTCATAACATTTTGAACATGAATAAATCGTGGCATTTGAACTATGATCCTCTATTGACACAAACCTTCTACCTAAACTTTTTTAAATCAGTGTGACCCAAAGATGCGCGACCATTGCGCGCGACCATTCAAAGGGGGTTGCGAAATGTAGGGTCATACTTCTGCATGATCCTGAATGTAGGATCCTACTTACTCTTTTGCAGGCCGTTAGAAGGACATACGACAGGTGAAGAAATATGTCAAAAAGTAGATGACTTTTTTTGAAGAAGTGGGATTGAATTGGGCTAACTGTGTTAAGGTGTGCACCGATGGTACAGCAGCGATGGTGCAACAGGGAAGAATGTTGGTTTCCACAATAAAGTCAGGTCTGGATGCAATGAAGGTATAACCTTCACTCATTGCATGATTCATCAAGAGGTGCTGGCAACGAAAAAAATTAACAAAGAATTGTGTGCAGTGCTACTAAATTTCATTAAAATAATTATTTATATCAAAACCCGTGTTCTCAATACTCTGCTCTTTCCAAATTTGTGCAAAGAAATAAGTTCAGATTTTTAATCCCTGCTATTTCACACTGACATTCGATGGCTTTCAAGAGGTCGAGCTTTAAGAAGGCTGATCGCTTTAAAAAATAAAGTCGTTATTTTTCTCAGGTAACGACTCAGGTTTGGTAAAACATTTCCAAAACGAAAATTGGCTTTCCAAATTTTGTTATTTATCAGATATTCTCGACAAGCTTAATGACCTCAATATATCATTACAAGACGAAAATACAAATGTTCTTGTATTAACTTAAAACATTCAAGCCTTCCTGAAGAAAGTTAATGTGTGGTTGATGAATGAAAAAAGAAATTCATGTGAGATGTTTTCATGTCTAAAAGAGTTCATCACAGAAAACGAACCAAATTTTGAAATAATCAAACCAATTATAATGAAGCATATGGTAAGCTTAGACGAAAATTTAAAAAAATATTTTCTTTAAGAATCAGACATGGGCCGATTTGATTCGATCGAAAATCTATTTGATGCTGAAGTGAAAAAAGTGTGTCATCTCACTATAAAGGCACAGGAAGAATTTTCAGAACTTTCTTCTGATTCTTCTCTAAAAACTGTGTTCGTTAAAATGAGTCTAAATTCGTTTTGGGTTGGCATCAAATTAAAATATCCAAACTTACGACTTGCAATGGATACTCTTCTACCTTTTGCGTCAACATATTTATGTTATAGTGCTTTTTTGGCATTAACTAACGTCAAAACAAAACATCGATCGAGTCTAGGATATTTTGAAACTGTACTTAGACCAGCATTAACAAAAATAGAGCCTAGATTTGACCTTCTGTGTAAGAAATGCAGGCGCATCAATTGCATTAATTAAATATAAGTTATATCATTTAATGCCACTAATTGTATCTATAGATTTTTTAATACCCTTAGTATACGCAATCAATTGTTATTTTTTGAATACACTTTACTTAATTTTTACACTTTTTTAATGCGTGTATTTTGTACAGTAGACCCGATTTCTTTATAAACATCAAATTTTCCTGCTACATTTGTATTTTATTCTTTATTTTACTAAAGTTAAAGGGGTCGTACAAAACTAAAATCTTTTAAAGGGGGTCGCAGCGTATAAAAGTTTGAAGACCACTGCTTTAAATGATCTGTCACAAGCCGCAAGGCAGTTCTGTGTTCACGATCTTTGAAACTGAAACCTGTCTGAAGCGTCATGGTCTATCCACAATGCGCTACATCAAACACAAAGATTGAGTTTTGTTTTGCTCGTCTCAGGCAAAACGAATACAAATATTTATGCAATTTCTGTACGCATTTCAAGATCGTGCAATATTTGATCGCTAAAAAATTCTGCTATGAAAATTGTTGTGAACTTTTCAGTGCAGTAATATTTTGAAGGGAACTATTCTACAAGGAATAGTTGGAGGAGATTTTTTAGAGCAGGAAATCGTTTTCGCGCTGAACTCTCGCCCGTTATAGAGTCACATGGATTTGTTCACATATATTTATTTACATGGAAGAGTCAGTGAACAAGCGTAGCTAAGAAGAAAAACAAAGAACAAGAGCTACTGAAATTCAAACAGGCCCAATAGGCCAGACCTATGAAAGAATCACTGAAATTAGCGTAGGAATAAACAACGTAGCTCTTAGTTATGAAATATCAAACCTTGAAGAAAACTTTGTACAATATTTTGCTATATTTTGGAAACTTGGCAATTCAAATTTGAAGGTTGCCTTTTGAACATAGCTGTCAATATTTAACAACCCGTATTACTATTTAGTTAATTAAACTACTCAATTTGACAAAATTTAAAAATGTGCACAATAAAAATGAACTAATATTAATTGTCAATTACTCCCTAAATTTGGTCAAGAAACATCATTTAGATTTACCACATACTCTTGAAACAATGCATAAAATCTGTAAGCAGCCCGGGCAACGATTAACGACAAAATATCAAAAAATTTTAGGAATCATGGAATAAATTCAGCGAACAAAATAGAAGCTTAGGGAAGGAACGAAGCTCTGGAGAGAAAGAATTACGGATCTTGTAATATTCTGGCCAGCAGTACCAGCAACACAGCGAGTGAGTCTAGACTGCATAGCAATAAGGGCATGAAGGGCTGATATTAAGGGCTGATATTAAGGACTAATATTAAGAGGTAGTATTAATAGCTGATGTTAGGCAAGTAATATGGGCGGCATGGCGTTAAAATGAGAACATGCCGGCCATTGCAGGTGCCATAATGTCGTCATAAAGAAATGTCAATTAATTGAAACTTCTTACGCGCATGTCGTGCGCAGATAAAGATGCTCCAGGCGTACTTCAAGGCCTGACATGGAGGCCAAACACTTGTGTAATAGACTTGTGGACACGTATCTGTGTACGACACATGCAGCATGAAGGGTTGCTTAGTTTGTTCACTGTCATTCAGGGAACAAATTAAACAGGCCTTCTCAGAGCTCACAGTTCAGTACTAACGAGCGTTATTCTTAGATATTAAAATATCACGGAAGCTGCCCTTCTGCTGACCAGTTGGTGCTAAGTTTAATTTGTGTCGTGTGTCCATAGCGACCGTGTGCCGTGAGGTGCGTCCATGTGCCGTGAGGTACGACCGTGTGCCGTGAGGTGCGACCGTGTGCCGTACAGCTCAGCACTTCCACATCAACGTCCAACAGATATGTTTTACAATTTAAATATTGCACGCTCTCCCTCCATGAATATGAACCAACTTCGATGCATACAATCTGTTGGAAATGCGTAGTATAACTCAAAAAGACGGTTGCGTACAGCCTTACATGCGCGTGTGAGCGTGCGTGTGGGCGTGCGCGTGTGGGCGTGCACGTGCGCGTGTGCACGTGTGTGTGTGTGGGCGTGTGTCGGACTGAGTGCAAGCTGTGCACACACTTCACGTCTCTCCATCACGACTGTGTGTCCTGAATTAGTGGGTCCTTTCTCATCAAGGAAGCCTCATTAGGGAGCTCCAACTGAAGGATTCCCCCATAAGAAAGTAGTGACATGGCTGGTAACTGTCCGGCACACTGGTAACTGTCCGGCACACTGGAAACTGTACGGTACACTGGCAACTGTCCGGCACACTGGCAACAGCACGACACACTGGCAACTGTACGGCACACTGGAAACTGCACGGCACACTCGAAACTGTCCGGCACACTGGCAACTGTCCGGCACACTGGCAACTGTCCGGCACACTGGCAACTGTCCGGCACACTGGCACCAGCATGGCACACATGCAACTTATTGCCTAAAGCAATTTTGTGCGGACTTGCACTCACTGAAAATGACAATGTCGAAGAAAATGACTGATGAAAACAACAAACCAATCTTATCAGGCGAATGTTGTTCCTATTTCAGTTGCGTGATAAAACTTGCGTCTCGATATGGAACGTGTACAGTTAGACTGAACTCTTATGCAATCAATGAATACTGCATACCGAGTGCATAACAAATCAGCATACAAACCCTGTACAAGTAAACTCTGTATTAACTTGAACATTCAAAGCATCACTGGAGTTCACTGTACAGTGAGTGCTGGATCAAGACACCGGCTCTATACCAACAGGATTTTCGTCCTGAGAATACAACGCTTTCCAGTTGTCTACTAGCACCAAAATACTGTATGTTTTTACAAGCTTTGCGCCTCGTATTAAAGAAGACTGCAGGTGTACTGACTGTACGACTGACTGTGCAGCACAGTAGACTGTGTACTGACTGTACGACTGACTGTGTAGCAGCAGTAGACTGTGTACTGACTGTACGACTGACTGTGCAGCAGCAGTAGACTGTGTACTGACTGTATGACTGACTGTGCAACAGCAGTACACTGTGTACTGACTGTACGACTGACTGTGCAGCAGCAGTAGACTGTGTACTGACTACGACTGACTGTGCAGCAGCAGTAGACTGTGTACTGACTACGACTGACTGTGCAGCAGCAGTAGACTGTGTACTGACTGTGCAACTGTATGATATGAGCACCGCTGCTCTCTGTGCAGCTCGGAGTGGCGGTGGTGGAGAAACTTTGCGTTCAAAGCTTACGAAAACGCTGAAGCTTTGGCACTGCTTACCGAGTGGAGCTGTTTTTAATACATGTCATGGAAACCAAAGCTTAGAATGCATGGCATCTTATGAAAAGCTCAGAAATAGAGCTCCAACAAAGCTATACTGTAGAACCTCGGACTCCAGTACGGCTTCTTGCTCGCCTAGAGGGCGCCGAACACAGCCAGTCTTTTTCCTGCCAAAACAGGTGATGCAAGTGATGCAAGGTGGCCCACTGCCAAGACTGGTGATGTAAGTGATGCAGGTTGGCCCACTCCCTGCCAGTCCATAACTTTCATTTGTGTCAGCTAGACCATGATTGGGTGGCAGAAAGTTTCCGGACTTCTTCGATCCTGCGATTGGTGATGCACTACAACTGGTCTGTAAATACTTCTTTTGCAGCTCCATCGTCTCCCTACGTAACGTGCCCTCTGCCAATACTCCTCGTCTCCTTGTGTGAAGTACCTTTGTCAATACTCCTCTCTACGAGTGTTAATTCCTTTATATTTTAAGTTCTGTTCGCCCCGATATATAATAAAACGTTCATCTCCCATGATCTGATGACCAGAGCGATGAACGTGGTTGTCGATTGCATTTTATTTTCATAAGATGCAAGATATCTTTTCGCGTTATTTTGACTGTCAATTACTTCCCTACAGTATAGTCCTAGATATATCATTTCTTACGCGCTTCTTTACCACTTTATTGATCTCTTTGGGAAACAATCCCTGTTGTTCTGAGTGTGACCACTGAAACAACGCTAGTCACTCACCAATCCCTCATTGATGTTCTTCTTTGTTTTTAGATTTGATTGCTTCAATCTTCAGTTTCTTGTGAAAGTAGGAGAAATTTTGCGCTGCTGATGCACATTTGATGATTCTGCTTACTCCTGAAGCTTCCACATGTTTGCACGTGGAAGCCTTCACACGTGCACACGTGCTGTACTACATGTTCACACGTGCCCACATTGTGCCCATGCTACTCTGTGCACTCAAAGTAAAACTGTGAAATTCCATGAGAGTCTGAAATTTCAAGCAATTATTATCTCCAAAAACCGCCGCTTCTCTCGTTTTTTTTCTCGCTGAAAAAAACTTCAACAAAGCTCTAAAAAGCTAACAAAATAAAACTAACACTAGCAGAGCATCTATAGGTTTGAATGCACTTTTTATTGCACCTACAATTTTTCAGACAGCGGATTATTTTCAATTTCAGTTTTATAATAAGGAACAATTTTTTTGCTCCGTGTGGAGGCATTGTGCAGAGCGAAGGCCCGGCGTTTTAAAGGGAAACACGCCACGGCTGCAACAGGCAAAGATTTCGGCAAAAATACAGCTACAAATGCTCTTCATGCGTCAAATATCGTGAAGAAAACCATCTCCACTTTACTTGTTGCATACGCCGATTTAATGTTCTTAGTAGTAGGCCTGGATTTAAGTTTAATTTAGAATTCTAGCGTGCAGAGAATTTTACACTCGTTCATAATTTTGTACCAATATACCTATTTACAATCCTACATCCATAAAAATTTCTAGCCAAAGAGAAAAATAATTCAGTAAATAATTCAGCGAATCATCCAAGCTGAATATTGAAGCACAACTAGTCTGAAGGTTTCGTACTGATAATAAATTATTTTGTCGAAACAAGAACATTTTTGTAAAAGTTGGTTTTGCCAAAAGAATTGTGAAGACTATTGCGGTCAAAGGCTAGGTCTTCTGGAAAACATGGTAAGCTTTTGAAGGCGAAATTTACCCTGTTGAACGCATCCACTGCGACTTGATCAACATAAGTCTAATGAAGACACAAATATTTACCATGAAGATACTTTGGGCTTAGACTATTAATAGAAAACTTTAGACAACCATTTATAGGATAATTATGTTGTGAAACCTAGCTTTGTCCGATGAGCTTCAATTTATCAGTTTATTTCAAGCAGAATATGCATGGTAACAACTGAGGCGTACGACACGCTATACAATACGAGAACAGCACGAGAACAGTACGAATACAGTATGAGCAGAGTATGAGTACAGTATGGATAAGTAATACGTAGGTCGGTAGATAATAGACCTGAAATTATTACCGTATAAAGTCACAATTTATTACCCTCTAACATAATATTATGCCTATCATCTCGAGTAATTTAGTCCGTGATAATATTTCAGTATTATAATTTTATTCAATTATCTGTTCAAGTTAAAATGACTAATTCTTCAATTACCCACACCTCCTCGTCGCTAGTCTCCCTAGACGGAACTCAAATTGCTACGCATCAATTCGCCTACTGCATTATGCATCCAATCCCTAATTCATGTAGTCCCTTCATTAATTCATGTAGTCCCTTCATTAATACTTGAAATTCCAATTATCTTCGGAGACAGCGCGCCAGAGCCCTAATCCCGCCCTAACCTCCCTCCTGACCAAATGTGTCCACTGGGATAGCTGCCCACTCCCGAACTAAAGTCGTCTCGCCCCCCTCATACGTGCATTTTCCTTCCTCTGTTCAGTGGAGCGAGTGAGCAGCTGCACTTCGCTTGTTTAGTGAGGGTTTCAGTGCTTCTCGCTGTCAGAGAAGCTCATCAGGACATTACCCTCAGTAGAGCGACATTACACCGATACAAAAGCCTCATAATTTGTGAGACTATTTCCAGTTCAATGAAACGAGGAGATTTGTTCGATATTGAGACGCCCAATACTCTTCGTGTTCAGCAAATGGTGCTAGGGCCATTGAAGTGCAGAAGTTGAACAACGAAAATCATAAGGCCGAGTATTCATACTTCTTATACAGAACATCACCCTCGTGACGAAAATATCGACAAATCAACCAAAATTATTCATGCGTGAACTTGAAGACTGACAAGTCTCGACAACATGACCTACATAAGAAACAACTTACGATCGAGAATCTTTCAGTTCAGTTACCTCCAATTTTTTAAGAAAAATGAACAGAACCTTAATGATAAGGGATTAGATTTTTTCGCACATCAGAAAGTTAGAAGTATTTATGCCCAACATAAACAACAAGAACTTCTTTATCTTCCAGTCATATGAATTGAAGTTCATAAACAGATGTGAAACTAAAATTGGTGACCACCAACATATCAATTTTGTATATATTCAATCCAATCGTGCGCAATTCATCTCGACCTGGACTAAACTGAACATACTTTTTATCACATTATTTCGTTCCAAAATTTCTCTTTCGTTCAAAGCGGCACACTGAATGCAAAGTAACAAGCGACTGAAAGTTCAAACTCCTATCAGGTCAAGCGCAAACATTTGATGTCACGCACCTAAGCAGCGCCACAAACAGCAACTGTTCCTTTCATTTGATGTGAATAAAACAGTCTTTGTGTTACTTTGTGTTACCAATTGTTTGCTGATTTGATGCCAAAATGTGCTGCAGTATTTGATGCCAGAACGCGTTGCAGTATTTGATGCCAGAATGTACTGCAGTATTTAATGTCAGAACGCGTTGCAGCATTTGATCACAGAACGTGTTACAGTATTTGATACCAAAACGGGCCGCAGTATTTGATGCCAGAACGGGCGCCAGTATTTGATGCCAGAATGCGTTGCGGTAATCAATCCTACAAATTTGATGTAGACAACTGAAGCAAGTTGATGGAGTGTGCCGCTCAAGCGTAGTAGTCGGACGGTGTGCGAGGTAGAAACTGATGCATGAATACTCAAGGGCTGTCGTATAAGTACAAAATGAGAGAAATTCACAAAAACCTGCAAAAGACTTGTGAAACTTAACCTATTTTTTAAAATGATGCAGCCACTAACGAGAGATATACATACATTGTTGTATAGGTGCCGCAGATGTTAGATGGTTGAGTTGTAAAAACGTGAAACACAGGAAGACTGTTGTAGTTGTTTTTGTATTGTCATGCAATACAAGTCCAGTAATAATCATTAATTAATGAATTAAGTAGCCCACAAGTTCAAACATAATGATTTACTGTTAGAGCTTAAATACTTGACTAATTTCGGAGCGTTTTGTTCACGTGGCGGCTTCCTCCACAAAAATAGTGTCATCTTTATATTCTTCAGAGAGAGACAACCTTAACATAAGCGTTCATGTTCAGCGATGGGTCAATATAGTCATTAGGCCAGTTGTAATATCAATAAAATATGAACATTAAGTCTGACATAATTACTACTATTTTTAAACCATTCAAGGTGACATGAACAGCAATCCTAAGTGATACTGTAATTAAGAGTGGTGTCTCGTGAGTGCTTAGACCATTACACAGAGCCACCATTACACAGAGTTATCATTACACAGAATCATCATTACACAGAGTCATTATTACACAGAGTCATCATTACACAGAGTTATCATTACACAGAGTCATCATTACACAGAGTCATCATTACACAGAGTCATTATTACACAGAGTCATCATTCCACAGAGTCATCATTCCACAGAGTTATCATCAGACGCAACGGACCACCCATACATGTGGCGTACTCTGATAAACGCTTGGTAAATTTACATGACTGAAATAAATCTTAGCGCTGCAGTGCTACATTATTTGCATGGTGAGGTCTTCACACATGGTTGCTTACTTCAACAGAATTGAGATGCAATTTTCATTCTGAAACCAACGTGCGAATCGATCGGTTAGGTATGTATTCTCAGTTAATGTGGTTATTATTTGAAGATATTTATTGTTTAGTTGACAACAGAGCACTTCACGACCAGTGCTACATCTCATGCTGCTACCTGTGCTACAACTGATGCTACAAGTAGTAGAGATGGCAGCGACTGATTGAGCTTGCAACAACTAGTGTCAAAGTCGGTGCAACCAGCAACTGAGCAGCTGGTGCAACTAGTGCAGAAGTAGATAGGAAGTTGGTGGCCAGTTATTGCTGCAGCTGGTGGCTAGTTATTGCTGCAGCTGGTGGCTAATTATTCCTGCAGCTGGTGGCCAGTTATTGCTGCAGCTGTTTGCCAGTTATTGCTGCAGCTGGTGGCCAGTTATTGCTGCAGCTGGTAATACGACTAACACTAGCAACAGATGAACACTACTACATCGCTTCCACGCGCAAAAATGCTTATCGCTAGCACACGTGGAAGTATATCTAACAATTCTTGCGTTTTTAATGTACACCACACACGTGCATACCACACACGTCCACACCACGCACCTGCACACCACACACGTGCACACCAAGCACGTGCACACCACATACGTGTACACGACACACGTGGTCGTAAATGTACGAATCAGGACTAGCAATTGAACGCTTGCTGCGTTATCACTGACAAACACAAGTCACTGTCAACTCTGACCCACGCAAGTCACTGTCAACTCTGACAAACACAAGTCACTGTCAACTCTGACCCACGCAAGTCACTGTCAACTCTGACAAACACAAGTCACTGTCAACTCTAATACACGCAAGTCACTGTCAACTCTGACAAACACAAGTCACTGTCAACTCTATTACACGCAAGTCACTGTCAACTCTGACCCACGCAAGTCACTCAATTCTGTCAACTCTGACTCACTCGAATCCGGGCAGAATTCAATTTAGAATCTTTAGCATGCACTAGGCCAGTTCGAGAGCAGGTTCTGTGGCCCAGGACAGAAATACAAATTGCTTCTCGAGTTGAAAAGTTCCGTCAAATTGCAATTCCTTCATTCAAGCAACGAGAAGTAAATTTTCTAGTCGAAAAATGAAGACTTTGATGATTGAGTGAACGAGAATTTAAACTTTCGGGGGAAGTTCACCAGCAGTTCGCTCAGTGGTGCTCCAAAGAAGCTGTAAATTCATGTAACTACAGTCAGTCAACTCATGTAACTACAGTCAGTCAACTCATGTAACTACAGTCAGTCAACTCATGTAACTACAGTCAGTCAACTCATGTAACTACAGTCAGTCAACTCATGTAACTACAGTCAGTCAACTCATGTAACTACAGTCAGTCAACTCATGTAACTACAGTCAGTCAATTACTATCAAAGTCCATTCAACATTTGGTTCATTTAATGCTATACATTCCTGAAAACTTAGTATCTATGTTACTGCACCTATTTTAATGACGTTTTCATTTCGTTCCCCTAGTTTTAATTTTCGATGTCTGAAATATTATGTAGAGTTCCACAGTAACAAATCAGTATCATTCTTATCGAGCAAATGGAAAAGAATGAAACAGTCTGCACAAATGATCAAGTTGGATTATCTTAGTCTCTTTCTATTTGGCTGACCGCATAGTTGTGTTAGAAACTCAAGACAACAAGCTGCAGCTTTTGTATAAAGAACGCTACAAGCAAGAGTTGGTCACACCTCAGTACATGTCGATGACTTTCAATGGACAGGTTCTACATTCCTGTGCAATGCAAGTGTTCTTTGTACTGCAAACCCACGGAGGAAGGTAGCGTCACAACAGTGAATATAGCGTCATAACAGCGGATATAGCGTTGAAACAGTGGATATAGCGTCAAACAAAACAGTAGATATAGCGTCAAAGAGTGGATAAAGTGTTATAACAGTGGATAAAGCGTCAAAACAGTGGATGTAGCGTCCAAACAGTGGACGTAGCGTCAAAACAGTGGACGTAGCGTCAAAACAGTGGACGTAGCGTCCAAACAGTGGACGTAGCGTCAAAACAGTGAATGTAGCGTCATGACATGGCCAACATGTAAATAATTACCCGATATTATGAGACTTGCCTAGCGTGCTGGTCCCTTAGAGGTACCTACCAGACATCTACCAGGCACCTACCAAACACCTACCTAACGCCTACCAGCCACCTACCTAACACCTAATAGGCACGTAATAGGCACCTACCAGGCACCTACCAGGCATCTACCAGGCACCTACCAAACACCTACCTAACACCTAATAGGCACGTAATAGGCACCTACCAGGCACCTACAAGGTCACACAAACAACGCGCAGTTCTGCGGTCACACGGCCACTCTCATATTCATGTCCAGCCTCTCGCAATAATTGCCCCTGAGCTCCCAGACACGACATCGTGACCAGATCACACTGGTTGCTGGGCAACCCAGCGTGGTTACCCAGACACGACATCGTGACCAGATCACACTGGGTGCTGGGCAACCCAGCGTGGTTACCCAGACACGACATCGTGACCAGATCACACTGGGTGCTGGGCAACCCAGCGTGGTTACCCAGGACACGACATCGTGTCTGGGTACTGAGTTGCAGCAACGTTGTAACTCTCAGTCATACTGAGGGTGAACTGGAGCACATTGTGTAGCTACAGCATGTCGTGGGAGTTGCGTGTCGTTGTTGGATGTCGTAAGAGTTGCGTGTCGTTGTTGGATGACATAGTGGTTGTGTTTTGCTATTGGATGACATAGGGGTTGTGTTTTGCTATTGGATGTCGTAAGCGTTGCGTATCGCTGTTGGATGTTGTAAGAGTTGTGTAGCGCGAAAAAATTCTCAGTAACATGGAAGCCTCAGTTCAAGACACACATCAAGATGCTTCAATGCAGGGCCGTGAATAAATTATCAAATCATTGCATCAAAGAACTCATTCGAGGAGTTCATGTATTCTTTAAATGTTCCAATTTTTGTACGGAACAAGCAGTCTAACTTTAATTAACCACTCTTGAAACTAACAAACCTGACGTACCTGAGCCTCGTCGTCCATTGCGACGTCGAGAAATAAATTTAGTTTGTTCTGATCCTTAAGATAAAAAAGTTATTCCTAATCTCAATGTCCAGGAACTACAGCTCGTGCTGCAACTAGTGTCACAACTAGTGTCACAACTAGTTCCACAAATATGGCTAAAAGTAAAGCTTCAACTATGGATTTAACTAGACGAATATTTTTTTAATATCTAGTGTTCGAATTTCGATCTGAAAAATTTTAATTCTTATGTAATGACTGAGAAATATATTCATCATGCACAGCGATAAGATTTTTTAGTAACTTTAACTCACTTGTAGAATGTATTGTATTATTGTGCAAGGGCATATAATTTGAAACCAAAGGAGTATAATTATGTATAATTATCTGCCAAATGGGTTCCATGGCTCAAAAACCGAACATCTGAATTTCAAAACAATGAATGTCATAATCAATTTACAGCAAGCCAACGGCGCAGTATTCGTAGTATCCGCAATCCCAATCTGTAACCACAATCTGCAACCTCAATCTGTAATCCCAATCTGCAACCACAATCCGTAACCCCAATCCGTAACCCCAATCTGCAACTCCAATCTGCAACCCCAATCCGTAACCCCAATCTGTAACCCTAATTTGTAAACCCAATCTGTAATCCTAATCTGTAAACCCAATCTGCAACCTTAATCCGTAACCCCAATCCATAACCCCAATCTGCAACCCCAATCCGCAACCTCAATCCGCAACCTTAATCCGTAACCCCATTTCGCTACCCGAATCTGCAACCTCAGTCCGCAACTATAATCCACAACCTCAGTCCGCAACTATAATCCGCAACCTCATCCGCAATGGCCATAATAAACAAGGGAAGAAGATGTATTCAGAACGTCGAGTTACATCATTTCGAAGTTACACAAATGTTTTCCCACAAAATTTAAGTTTTAAGTTTCACGATCTCCTCATCAAATTAAGTACACTCCGTTCCATTAATCTTGAACTTCAGTGTTCAGTCACTGACTCGTCGTAACTGTGTTCAAAGAAAAAACTCGGCAAACTTGTCGACGACGACTAATTCTCTCGAAATTTGGCTGAAAGAGAAGCTAAAAAACTGTAATTAATTACATTTATTTTGAGGAAAGGTTTGCAACACATTTCATCCTAAAGAGAAAAATTTTAATCAATTTGGATTGCTTTGAATAAACTCGATTGATTATTCTTCATTTTGCAGCGTTAACGTTGAATGAGAGTGAAACACATCTTCAATAAGCTCTTAAAAAGCTCACGAATTGAAATTTTTCGTTGCTCAAGAATATTGAGAAAAGCTTATCAAGAAAACATGAATCAACTTCAGCGTCTTATATCTTATTATCATTACTCTACTATCATGAATACATCAATCGATAATGAAATTTTCTAAGATAAATATTCTGGTGATCTGGAAACAACCGTACGAGCAAAAAGATAGATATCGTGATAGAGCAATCGCAACAGCAAGGATTGCATGTCTTATAAACAGAAAATATCCAAAGCCAATTCGTGAAAAATCGAAATTCAATTAATGATTCCGCTTTTTACAATCCCGATTTTCACTTTATAAATTTATGCAACCCATGATCTACTATTAAATATTAACCTCAAGTTTGCGTCACCAACGATGAAAAGTTCTGCATTAATTATGACTCAAAACTTTATACCACTGGCGAAAATTTTGTTCCTGGTGATACCTTTCATCTCACAGCCCAGACCTCGAGTGATCGACGAGGTCTCTTCACGCGTACGGTCGATAATTTATCTGACGTATCAAGGTCCACGAGCGCAAAATGTTGCGTAAATCAATAATTTTCTTCGCAAGCGTGACTGAGCCGAGCAGCGTCAGGACTTCTAAGCATTTTCAAGGGCTCTACCCAAAATTGTTGCTAATTCTTAAAAACGCAGCGACCGCCGTGAACACTAATTTGGTCATGAGCCAAAGCTGAATGTAATTAAAGAAGGCAGCAAAACGGATATTTATTTTTCCAAATCACGATTCACTGATTCGAATCAAGGATTTGAGAGGGTGCACTTCATTGAGCGACTGGTAAATCATACGATGAAACGACGACAAAATACAGAAAATTCACCCACCATTCCCTCCAAATACTGCGATGCAGAAATGAACTGAGCAATTAATCTTCATTAAAACGGCTATACGAAATCCAAGTATTAAGTGCCGTTAGTCATGCAATGTACAGCTATCGAAAACAAGTTATTCTCAATAATTTCCATAACGACGATGTTCAGAGAATCTGAAAAGGGTACTGCTGTTCATTGTAGTTACTCCAAATTAAACTCTGCCAAAACCCACGCTCAAAATTAAAAATGATCACCCATCAAGATTCAAAAACTTCAAGTTTTCACCAGTTTGAGAACAAAATACCTGACGTACCAATACCCCTTCAAAAGAGCTTGCCTTCGTAACGTCGATATTGGCAAGCTTCTGCTTGAATTTTAAAAAGTACCTGTTTCACAGCTTCCTAAACTTCGATCATGGCCTCAGTTTCATCGGTGCCTCCCGCCCATGCTTGTGCTCTGTGGCCTCGTGAGGACATGGAATCGGAGACACAACGCCTCATGATCGCGATTCACGGCACGTGGTCAGGTTTTGAAGTTTCAACAGCCGATGCATCAGCTCGGTCTATTGCTTCGAGTCACACTCACTCGAATCGACTCCAAAACCTTGAGTTTAGTCGTTTCAATGATAGTAGAGCAGCTCATCAACACATCGGTTATCGTGTCACAGCTAGCCACAGCTCTTCAATTTATTGGCAACATCGATTTTGAGTTCAATAACATCAGGGCAATTCTTCGACTCATCGACCACACAGTACTACGTAGAAATTATAGTAGCACCTTCTTAAGTCGTACCCAACACGATTGGCTCTTTCCACTCTTTACCAATGCAGTTCATCCATTCTTTAATAGTGTCATTTTGTTCATACATTTGTATAAACAGCTTGTTAACTCCTCTAAGTATTAGCCATGATCACGAATTGAGAATAACGGCTTATGAACTTACTGGCAAAGTGGAATTTTACTTATTGGAATATCTAAGAAAAAATAACGGTGAAGCGCCAAATGTCCTGTTATGCCTACGAAATATTGGTTATTCACTCCATCGACAGCTCAAGTAAGAGGTCTTTTCCATACATGTGCATGCAATAATGTAAAAGAGGGTTTGCGAAACCTAGCTGTTTCGCGACAACCTGCCGTAAGTCTGCGCTCACATGCTGGTTTTAAGACATTTTCCATCCACTCCATAAACTTTCCTCTAAATTTGTCCCTCTCTGATTACTACATCAGGAAATTAGTTCAAATATATTTTACAATGCTAGAATTCAGTGGTTGCCATCTTGTTTCAGTATTTTCTCATAATAATTTATTTATTTTACACCTAGGAAGCTTTCCAGTCATCTTTTTGCATCAAGTTTTTTAAAGTGGTTAGAATCGTTTATCCCAGCGTCCCTTTCCGTAAGGGAAGTTGATTTTCACGAACATCTTAAGACACTCAATGATTTTATGGATGAGTTTATCTAGTGAATATTCGTAAAATTCGTACAGCGAAGAAGTGCCCAAAACATTCTTCAAAACAAATACCAAACGTGTATTTTAGAGTTTTATCAGTTCCCACGGAAAAATATGAATATTCAAGATACATAATTATAAATTTTGAAATTGATTATAATTTCGCAGAAGAAAATAGCACGAAATATTTGTAGAATAAAATAATATTCAGATGAAGGCACATGAGCTCCTTCACCTTGAAGAAGACTCAGCCCAAGTCGATATTGGCGAGTTACAAGTTGAAATTTTGAATCTTTAGCGTGTGAGGCAAAAATTATTAAGAAATGGTGACACCATTTACATTGTTGTGTCGCATCAACAATGCTTTCAAATGGTGTATACTTCTAAATCTTTATGCTTCACTAGCAATGCTTGTCGTGTGTTATACTCTTCAACATTTTTATGCTTCGCAACCAATGCAGGCAGAAAAATTGATATTTTTTACACAACAGCGTTTGACCAGTCATGCATGTAAAAAACTGCCCGTGATGTGGTCAGGAAATGGAACTTAAAGTACGCGGAAACGGGAGTTTCGAGGCCGAGTTTCAAGAAGTCGTGCTCACACAAACTCAGTCCTAATTGCTGGTGGACGGACTTTCAAAGAGTACCAAACTTTTTTTTAAACTTCAAGGATTTGCAAGAATCCTTCCCAGTGCGGATGCATAAGACGTGCCGGAGCAGCTGTTGAGGGAGGGGGAGACGGAAGGGAAAATAATAAAAGCAGAGAGAGGGGGGAGACCGCAGGAAACCCGCATGAAATTGAAATTCTCAAGTGTAAATTGCATTACTCGATCTCGAGCTGAAATATCATCTCGGATGAAATCTATATCTTGAGTCAATACATGGCTGTAGTGTAAGAGGATTCCACAACACAACTTTAGCGATGAATGATGGAACAAATACTGTTACGTCGTTTTCCTAAAGTTTAATGAAAACGTATACAAACTATGAACGTAAACTACATTTTAATGCAAACTATGCACGCGTAACTATTTTTACGGCCACGACCTATTCGTTAAATTCAACGCTGCATTGCTGTCGTGACGAAGTCCTAGGTTTTCATATCGACAGTTTTGAATACACACCACATATCACACAACGAAAGGCATAACACCAAGCAACCTTCCCCGTCTTTACCACTTCAAACACATTCACCCCGACACAAAATGGAAACTATACGTAACCTTCATACGCTATCACTCATGTACTCTATATTCTCACTCCATACACCATCTCCAACATTCATTTCATAACAACGAGTGTAAAATAAAAGCCACAAAATACATTACCAACTCATACTGGTACGACTTCAACACGTCAGCCCAATTGCCCGCAACACAAACATATCTCTCATCAACACCGTCCTACACGAACACGCAAAAAGAATCAGGAATATTGAATACATACATCCATAACTCTACTTGTACCCCATTCTCAAAATAAAACCAACAAGTACCATACAGAGCTTCCTAAAGCTCAAAAACAGAAGAATATGGTTCGAAATGAAAGAACAAAGACTGAAATAAAAGACATGGATTGAAGCAAAGCGAGCACGGATAAAAAATGAGTAAGAAGTTTTATATTCTGGCCCCCGCTTGGGGCTGAAGGACAAAGAGGCAACGTTAGTTACAGCAACGTCTCTAGTGAAGTTTCAACACAACTTCCGTTTTCAGTTTACTTTATAAGCCCATGCAGCGAATTAGCTGAAAAATGATCCTTTGTGATATTTCATTATTTAACAGCCAACAGAAATGCATTTCTTGGTGTGTAACTTTAGAATTATTTGAAACCATTTTCATCAAATAAGCTAATGAATGGAAATAAAATTTGGTTCCTGACATGGGGCGTTGAAAATGTATTGCAAGCGAAAACTTGACAACTAAAACTGAAACACGACATTGTACCAGTACTGGAAGCTGAGTAAAATCTATGCAGGCTAGCAAAGTAGCCACTTAGAACTCATTCATCAACAACAAAGAAACACTGGAAATTATGTATTTCATACGAGGGCTGTTTTTTCAATTTCTGATGGGCTATAAAAAAAGGAAAATTTACATAACACAATAATTTCATTACCAAAAATACGGCAGGGTTTTACTTATTTCTCTACAAAATCGCCAAAACGGATATAGCCTGATTGCCGGAGCTACGTGCAATTGAACATGGCCACTACGATCGATACTCCCCCCAAATGTGAGTTACGAAGTGTTATCCGTTTTCTGCAAGCAGAAGAGCGTAGGGCTGCTGAAATTAATTATAAAATGAGCAAGTGTGCGGTGAAAACTTTATGAGGGGGGAGTAGAGTCCGGGAATAGCGTAGAAAATTTAAAGAAGAGCAAACTGACGTCCATGAAAAAGGTGGACAAGCGAGCAAGTTTGCTGCTACTCTAGGTCTCATCCAGCGTGTTGATCAGGTAGTCATCCCCAAAAAAATAACCAGTGAACTTTCTGAAGAATTTTCAGATATTTCACGGTCTGCTCTGTACGCAATGTAGGAGAGCTTGGATACCAGAAGCTATGTGTATGTTGGGTCCCAGCCCATTGTGCTCTTCACGACGTATTTCTTCTCACAGGCTAACTTCTTTGATGAAGGCATCGAGAAACTTGTGTCACCATATGATAAATGCCTCAACCGTTTTGGCGACAATATGGAAAGATAAATAAGAACCTGCAGTACTTTTGGTAATATAATTATATTGTTATGTAAATTTGCTTTTTTATAGCAAATCAGAGGTTGAACAAAACACCCCTCGTATTATACAAATTTGAAAGCATTTGTGAAAAGAGGACCGAGCACTTTTACCTTTCACTTTATGGCTTTCTCCTTTTGACATCATTCTTACGATGCGATTACACTCAATTAGGAAAAAGAAGTTTTAAATCAATAAAATACTCACCCCGACAAGGAGAGACTGGATGCAGTTGAGCTGGGCAGTGTTGGAGGCATTGTGGTTGAGTGTCTTGCTTTTATTCTACATCGTCAGGTGTCTTTTTAGTAACCACACGGAAATCGTTGAAAAATAAATTCAACTTTACTTTTTGAACTCTCTGTAGGAAAATTTTCAAGCTTTTTTGATTTCGAGAGTCTAAGCTATTTGCGAGCTGTGCTCAGGTGCTAGACTTCAGATGTGGTATACAAACTGTCACAGTTTAACAATGATTACCCAAGACTTTGCTCTAAATTTCAAATTTGCTGTGAGCACAACTTTCAAAACTTCACATTGTCTCCAATACAAGAAAAATGTAAATCACTCCGAGGAAAAATGTAAATCCCTTTCTAAGAATTGAAAGCGCTTAATTTAAAATTGTGTTTTTAGCAAAATTGAATCTCCGTTGTTCGAGAGAGCGGCGTTGAAATATTTAAGTGACTCAATTGCACTTTGTCAGAGGTTTTCTCTGGTGAGACTATTTTGATCACAGAACTGACTTTTTTCCAGCAACTTTTGGTGAGCTATTTTCCCATTCATAACACGTCAGTTTATTAGGTTACCTCTTCGTGGAATACCAAAAGAACATTTACACCTGCAACTGATTCGTGCTGATGTTCATGTGAACACTTGCTGTGCAATGTAGCATCTCCCTGCACTAATTATGAAACAATTGACACAAGAACTTCTTGAAGTGACGTAGACTCGTTGTAAGTCCAGAGCAAGTTCAGAGCTTAAACATCTCGCCTATGCAAGACAATGTATGCCCTATTATTATGCTAGTGATATGGAAAATTCAAAAAGTAAAATCTATATCATTGTTCACAAAAATATCTTTCACTGTGGATTTTTTAGCGTTTTCTGGAAATAGTACGAAAAGTTCATTTTAGCTAGAGATTCCTGGAAAAGTCGAAACTTCTATATTGAAAGAAGATACAAAGATAATACTTAAACCTATACACCTCTATTATAACATTAAAAATATTTTGAACATTTCGTGTGAGAAAAATTGCAAGTAGGAAATCGGTTTATCAAGGTTGCAAGATTCAATTTACAAGAATAATCTTGATAGAAGATCCACCTTGCTTGAATTTCGATGGAAATTATCCTACCGATTGTATCCATTACAAAATATCCATCTTCCCCAGTGCATCAGAGCACTAGGGGGGAATTATCAGTCGTCAAAACTACTGCAAAATTCACTTTATTATTAAATGTAAATACTTCCATAAATAATTCAAAAAAAATTCCAACCACGTTCTTTTTCATGGTAAACATTACCTCCTTGACGGTGTATTTCCTATACTGTGAGTCTTCAATATTTATATCAAAATTATTAGTTTATTAAAAAATATTAAAAATATTTCTAATAAACATATTCGGAAACATATCAGAAAACATTTTTTTCCTGACTGTTTGAGCTGAATTATAAGTTCTCTACAGCCATGTTTCATGAATGAACATCGCTGATAGCCCTGGCACTGAATACACTTAAGACAATAATAATTAACAGCCACATATGTTAAGGTTTCCTGAATGAAGGTAACTTGAAATATTTGTATTCTTCACCACAAAACTGAGATGAAATATCTTTTATTGAGTGCAATAAATTAAGTGTGTAGCAATGCTAAAATAAGTCCCTTCTAGAATGAGCAAATCCTAGTCGACAGTTACTGTTGATTTCATTGTATTAAGAACAAGTACCGCCTGGCCCACCAGTAAAAACAACACAAACTTACTACTTGCTTTAGCGTTCTTTGAGGATTAATTTCATTTAAAGTACAACATCTTCAAAACATGTTTGCGTGACCACACAGCTGAAAGTGTACATTGCTTGCAGAACCACAAGTCATTTTTATTCATCTCTCTCTCTTCTTTTAGACGGCAGAGCGACTTGAAAAACTTTGCACATGAGCGCACGTATACACATTTGTATTCTCGCAGACTGTATGCTTTCATTAATCATACTTCACGAATCTCCCAGTAACAATAAAAATTAATATATTCTAAATAATAGTAATAGAGTGAGCCTTTCAACCATAGTTAATACAGTGCACAGAAAGTCAATGTAATCTTTATGAGAGTCGTATAAAGTGCAACCTACGATGCAGTGGGCAGCAATACTCACTTTCCTCAGATGAGATCATTTCCCTCAATGCAAAGACTAAGTATACTTAATAGCGCTTTCCAATGATGCTCGTAATATTCCTTTTATTAATACGATATTTTCATTGGAAAGAACCCTTCGTAATAATAATAATAAAACTTGCTCACCTATTCAATGAGCACACACTCATTCCCGTCTTCATAGATCTGCGTTTTTGCTATAAATAATCACAATTCCGTCCTTTATTCAGTAGTCGAAATATTGTAACATTTTATCTTAAGTTACCATGATCGATTTTATGCTTTTCATTTAGGGTTGGCAATAAAAATAAGTCGAGAACTGCAATTACTTATCGGATATGATTTACCTCGTGTCTAGAGTAGCTATGAAGAGTTGTTCCTAGATCCCTGCCTCTAGTCATAGATTTGACTTATTGAGAAGTAAAAGCCATCTACTCATCCATGCATTGTTGCAAAATTGTATAATGCAATGTACCAGGAAAACTGTCTTCAACTTAAACAATGCAACCTTATTTCTATTGTCACTCAGTGGTGACGGCAAAACTATTTTTTGCAAATGGTATTTGCACTTCTTAGCGATACTGAGGTTCAAGCAGGGTTTAGTTTTAGATTTTCAATAATAATTACCCCGATTGAACCTTCACTGTGAAATAATATGGCCAACAATATACAATGTTATTTATAAAGTAAAATGGAATACTGACAAAACAAACTCTAGAAGTTAGCAAAAAAAATCGTGCTCAATCCAAAACATCCTTTCTAGTTAGATCTCGCTTAGGTCTTTTTATGGAAGATGTAACCCATATGAAAGTTGTATGCAACTCGCAGTAACTGATGTGCAAGTCCTACACAGAGGGAACAAACACAGACGGAATAAATAGAGATGATAAATAAATCTTCAGAGTCGAGAAAAGCAAGACTTTGAGGCTGATAAGTGCTAGAGTCTCCAGCAATGGCAAGATTTTAACTTGCCTGGAGGTTACATTGGCCTAATGAACCCCTTGGAGACAAAAATACCCTGTTTTAAAGCTGAAATTCCACCATAAATACCAAGGCAATGCAATGACGCTTCAAAGATAATACATATTGATACAGACAAGAAAACAACTGATCCTACGAAGACAAAAATGTTGAGAAAAAACAAAGGGTCGACTCATATGAAACAGACAAGAACATGCAATTTAGTCACAGGTGATAAGAACCCAAAGCTGGAAACGTTAGTTTCTACCAGCAAAATTAAGGAATTGTTCACCAGTTTGCAGTCCCAGCTCTTTCCAAGTCGAGGAACAAGCAGCAGATCATGCGAGTACAAATGTGGCATCCTGTCGAACTCGCTTCAAGGGGTGCAAATTATTGCGCCCTGGCGACGGCACAGGAACTGCAGATGACAACTTGGACAAGGAGGACAACGGGACTAGCATCATCAACAATGTGCAGTTCTCAAACTATTATAACAAGAATTGTGCTTTCTTTCCGTAAAGCCTTGGTTGTTAATAAAAAGTATCACGGCGCACTCGCTCTGGTTCATAACTAGATACTATTTGGGGGCTTGTTCACATGTACATGAACTTGCACTCCCTAACGATTTATTCTACAGATTTTCTATTAGAAAGTACGCGAACTTTCAAAATGCCTCGTAAAGAAAGTCTTGCCCAAACACGTAATTTATAGCACATTGTAACCAACAGACCATACTACACATTTTTCTCGTTTTCCATATGAATTACATTGAGAAATAATCTACAGAGACCCTAACAGGTCAGCGGAAGACTTGTAATTGTAGCAGGAGTTTCTTGCGCTATGAACTATTTGAATAATTCATGGGATAAACTGAAGTAATTATGGCAAAAGCATTGATAACAGTGGTAGGGAAACAATTAAGAGCTCCTTTTAACAAAGAGGCGTCAATCATAAAGAGGCGTCAATCATCATAAAAAATGAGTATTGCATCCGATAATGTAAAACACTCGTAAGATATTCATAGACTCCGGTAAAAATTGTACAGTAACGCTGATTTTTTTTAATATTTTCTCGTTTATAAACGACTTCTTGAACACAAAACGCTGCTACTTGAAATTTAGAGGCTGACAGCTCGCTCTCTTCCAGAACTATTTAGGAAGTAAAGTAACAACTAAGCTTTGGAAGAAAAATTTACTAACGTTTAATTATTATGTCAATGATAATAAGCTTCTCAATTTTGGGCAACTACGAGAATTTTTTGTGTTTTCGCAAGATAAATTGTCTCTTATCTAAGTGTTACCGAACATACAGTAGAAACTAGGATTCAATTATAAACGTGAATATCATTGAAACTCAGTAAAGATTTTATGCAAGTGGAACTACTTAGATGTAAAATATCAGCTTTCAGTTAGTACTGTCGGTTGCAATCAACGAAAGACCCTGCAAAAGCATCTCAAAAATACAAATACGTGAACCAAAAAGAGGAAAGAATTAAAACTAAGATGCGTGTACTGGAGATCGGTTGCACGAATCACTGACCATGAAATGTAGTAAAATAAGGTATGACAGTTGAGCCCCAGCACACTCCTGCTACCAATGTTGCTCACTTCAAATGGGAAGCTACACCGAGGTTTACAAAATTTCATTTCCAACATTTACTGGCCAAGACAGTATCCGAATATATGCTGATAAACCATGAATATTTCTCGAAAAGAGTATAGGCCAGAAATTTTGTGAAGAATAATCTCCCTCAAGAAGCTAATCATGTAATGAACTTTTAGGAAGATGTATGTATATTATGGCCGAAACTTCCCGCCAACTCAGTTTGGTTGGTTGGTTGGAAGGTCATACATAAAACTTAGAACATGCATTGATTATAAAGAACACAAAACAAACATTTGAAGTTCCGTTAAGATACAGAAATGTAAACGAAAAATTAATTTTGTGTGAGGATTTATGGCGTACATTCGTCCAAACTCGAGGGTATTCCACATTCTCCAGCACAAAGAGACCCAACTTACAATCTAGAGAAGGGAGAAGGAATGGTGAAGGGAAGATCTTTATATCTGTCCCTCTGGAGGCTTCCATATCTTTAATTTCTTTGAGGCCTGAGACCTGATGGCTTGCAGTGGGCCAACATCATTTTTATCCATTGGCCAGACTTTACAGCCTGATAGACAACAGCGAGCCCACATCACTTCCATCCACATGGATTGGCCTTAGATCCAATATCTCTCCATCTATCTTGGTGTCTATTACGCTCCGTCTTACACTTGATAGCCAATAGCAGCCATACGGTTTACTCATCCATGGTAACGGGAATTATCCGTGATTCCAAGTCGTGCGTTCATTTTATATTCAAGTGGAAACAGTACACCTATGGTGTCATACTCACCAGGTCTCTTGCCCTGTGGAAAGCAAGATCAATAACCCAACGCTAGCGTGATGCAACCTACGGCGTAACCCCCAGAGACTGTTCGTACAACACAACTAAGCCCTCCACAAGCAAAGTCTGAGCTCAACTCGGTCCTATTTCAACACCCACTTCACGTGTGATACCCACTAAATTTGTCTGCTTAATACTTAACAAGCACTATGTTCTCCTTAATGTCTAACGCCTTGTAAATGCGTCCGCTTAACACCCACTAAATGTGTCATCTCACCGCTAAACGACCCCCTAAAAATTATCTGCTTCACGCAGGACACCCAGTAAATGCGTCCCCCTGTAGTTCCCTGGTCAGTGTCTTTCACTCACTTGCACTACTGGCGCTTAACTGCCCCATCTATCACGGCAACTTCGCTCGCTTGGGGACAAGTCTTCAGAATATGGAAGACGCGTAGGCAAGACGGAGACAGCTACGAGATGATCATCCCTATGTTAACTTTTTCTTTCTAAACAAAAAACATGGGAAGAACAAGCCCCTGTACAAGGAAAGAAAGGGAATAGGAGTAAATTATGTTTCACATGGTACTGTTCATGATAATAATTGCGCAATACGATTCTACACTACCCATGACCTTTTTATTCCAGATGAAAATATATAAAAACTATTGATGCTTCTTTAATTCACAGTGAAAATTTTAAAATGAAGCTCTTATGACGTTTCTTGTCCTGGCTGTCTTCCTTTTATTCTTTATAGCTAGAATTCGTAGCCTAGGCTGCTTAAAAGTTCATCATTAGAGCCGGCATTCCACGCCGGGTCGTGCATCACCTTCCAGGCTAAGGTTCCATGTGGCAGCTCGGCCCACAGAGACGCTGGGCACTGGGCCGTATTCTCTCGGTGCCAAAACAACAAATATTGCTAACACGTTCTAAAGCCTTTTCCAGATTCTGCGAGAGGGAAAAAAGTCAATACCTTCAAATAAAAGCCAGTACATTTATAGATATAAAACTTACATCAAAAACAATAAACCAGCAAGAATTTGTCTTTCAGGTCTATAGTATTCACGCGCCAAGAACCGACAATCCAGAGGTAAGGGCAGCAGTGGGTGCAGGTAAAGCAAGCAGCGCGACGTACACGCACCTACATCCACTACCCAGCAGCTACTGAGGGAGTTCTGCCATTTGCAGTCTTCTCTCTGCCCTCGCTCTCCTGCAACTCTCTTTCGCACCCCAGATAGCTCTCATTCCAACTCCTATGAACCTTTAATTATACATTTTTCTCCCATACGGCAAACGTGGACTGCCACCATCAAATGTCAGCCTCTGCCAGTGGAAGATTAACTTTAATGCTATTGGAGTACATGCTATTGTCGCGCATCGATTTTTTCACGTTTTCCTAAGCAAAGTTTAAGATTGTTATTTATTGAAAATGACCATGGCAACAACGAAAATAAGCATAATCGTTAGGTCGCTCTTTATTGCTGAATGGAGCGTCGCAAGGCCATTTTAAAGGTGTAGTAACAAAAGTCATTAACGAATTAATAGATAACGCCCCGGGTCTATTACTGTATATGGTTGAGGGAACTTTTATCGACTAGCAATTATAGATTCCTTTCTAGTTGTAACTTAATTAGAAAACGCGATGTTACTCGATACTTTCGCATAATAGAAACCCGAACACAAGCAACCGACTGCACCGTAGACCAGGAAGGAGACCATTTCAAATCGAATATAAAAGCCATACACAGGATTCTTTAATTCCCAATTTTAGGCTTCCATGACTATTTTTGAAACGTTTTTCCTTTAACATCTCTTAATTCTAGTTTAACCCTTTCGATCCAGGTGGGACATGCATGTCCCAACAGAGAGCAAAAGCCAGATCAAAAGGGTTAAATATTGATGTCCTTGTAAAAAGCACAATGATATTCATTTACCAAGTTCGATCTTATGTTCATCATTGCAATGTATAGCCAATAGGAAAAAGTGGCAACCACGTGCGACTAGTCAGTGTATAGCCTTGCAGTCCTCCAGAAGCTTTACGATCGAAAAAGTTGAAAAATTCCACTAGAGCAAAAGCGTTACAAATACAGCTGGGCACCGATAAGAGCGAGGCATCACCTCTCTTATACTCTAACCGAGAACAAGCGCTCCACCGCGGCGCTTCCTAACATAACCCTGTTGTACCTTACGAAAAGAACGAGCTTATGGTATTGCTCAAAAACCTAAAAGTAATAATCCCTCTGGCCTGCATCCACGCCTATTTATGTTATCGGTGCCCAGTCGAGACTACGACCTTGCAATTGCCAACACACTCGCTACTTTCACCTAATTCGCACGAACGATGCAGAGCTTCATCGTAAACCATGAAACGTGAACGGCCGAAAAAAATTCCGTTTACACAACACGTAAAGTTCAAGATATAAATGGTAATAAAACTTCGAAACGCGTTTCATCATTTATTATGCCCAACACATTCAAAATTGGAAACCTAGACAGTATAATTAAATGCCTAAAAAAGAAGTTAGAATTGCTCACCGCAGTGCAGCCTCAAGTCAAGTTTTTGACCTACTGGTGTGACGTTGTGATGCAAGCAGTTACCAACGCGTATTGTCTGCTCATGGAACAGATAGTGGTTATCCATAGCTGTGTGGACGATACGACTACAAATCTGCGTCTCGTCCACAATTCATAAAGAGGTAATGAACTCGCGCCGGTGAAATTTAAGTATTAAGCTTAATAAACCAGTGGACACTTGAGCATTCCAATGCAGTATGACAGGACATTTTTGTCAAAGGTCATGAAATAAGTACAAGCATGAGTACACATGCACCGTGTGACAATTCTGCATTTGCTATCGCATATTTCAAGATGTGACTAATAGATGGGTTTGAGGCTCCTTGTATTAAGAAACCCTCTCAAGTTTGCTGAACGTTCAGTACGCCATCAATAAACTGCTTTCGCTATTTGTAATACTTTTGAAAAAACTATGCTCTTGGATTAAAGGAATCAGATATTCTTAACTATAAAATTTTCTACATGAAATTTTGTAAATTATGCTATTGGTTCACCACGAAGAACCAGCGCATAAAAAAGGTATAAAAAAGCTCCATCATTTTTGTTAAGTGCCAAAAACCCATTTCCTCGATCTACCTATTTGCATTTCAATAAGTTTTGGACTCCAACTTGATCATTTTCCATAATAGAACCTAAATTAGCAACGCTAACGGATATAGAACTCTTTAACTACCGACTAACATCGAGTAAAATGATGTATATCCTGGTACTAACTACGGAGACAGGCTAAACAGAACGTATCACATGAAGAGGCAGTGGAGGTTGGCCAAACGGAGAAGTTCAGCACAGACTAGTTTACTGCGTCGGAGTCGTGTTGGTTGCAGTTGTTAGCTGGGTCCAACTCACGATACATTTAAGCAACCGTTAGCAAGATGCCAGACCCGACGTCATCATGACCTGCTTGCATAAGGTTCAACCAGCGTAATATTTCCAGTATTTCAAGTTGTCCAACACCACGTCCTTCACAATAAGCTGTCAGTCCAGAGGCAGCGCTCAAATTACCTGTGTTAGGACACAAATACTGTTAGGAATATGTACATGAGTTTAATGTTTCAATACATGTTATAAGAATTCAGATAAAATAGCAGCCAAAGATTCTTTTCAAGGTAAATCAATCGGTAATTCTTTTCATCATAGAACATTGTCAACGAACCTCATGCGTGCCAAAAGCCCTTGCATGACGAAATAAAAAACTAATGGTAATCAATTCCATAAAATTTAAAGAACCGACTAAATAGAAATTGTGTCTCGTGATGTATGTGCTACATTCAATGAGTTTGCGTGTCCAACACTTACACTAATGTACATTGATCCTGCATATTGAGGACTTCTTAATGGAATCCCTTAGAAGCAGTCAATTACTTCGTCAATTTAATATACAAAAAAAGCTTCTAATCCAGCAGATACACACCACTACCTAATTTTAGCATGGAAAACGCACGATTAGTGAAGAATGATAGTCAAACCAGCAAATATAAACCCGAGAAATGAAGAACAGACTATTACTCACCGTGAGTAGACGCAGTATCACACGGCCGGTCGTTCCACAAGACTCAAGAGCATTAATAACCTGCAAACAAATATAAAGGTTATTAGTTTAGATTCATTTCACAACAGAGAAGCACACATACCTACTGTTTCATCAGAATTGTTATAGCTTCATATATCGTCAGCCGGATCTTCCTTTAACAAATTCATCATATAAAATGAAAAACATCTGCAGTGTGAGTACACATGAACCACCTGATGTCAGAAGACCTAGAGGCTTCAAGGCTTTCCAAGCCGTCAATTGGACAACTCAACAAAATTCTTGAAAATAGTATACGACACTAGGTTATTGTTTCGAGAGGTAGCACATGTTTCCAATAATAATCAGTACAACAAACGTTCTTTCGTTTAGCACGAACACAGTAACACATTTCACAATTCAATATCTAAGAAGGAATACTATATTTCTCGGTTATTAAAAGCTTAGCAAGAAGTAGTACTTGGACACAATACCCATGATATGCACGTTCTATAACCGTACCAAGAGTGCTGCCCCTTTTTGAACAAAGAACATTCTCCTCCTAAAATAAAAAACAGAAGCAACTCATTAGTACGTGAATAACCGAGAAATCATTATTCAAAAAAATAAGCGTGAAACTTCATAAAAATTTACATTATTAGGGCCAAGAACAGGACTAGGAAACGGGAACCCATAACAAAATTAAATCCTTTTACCTGGTATTCGAGATCTTAAACACCAACAAACTCACCTTTATGTCAGCATAAACGCACGGATCAAGAAGAACAGTAGCACTCAGCACCTGTCAATGTAAGCATCAAGTCAAATGCAACATTCGCACGTCTTAAATTAAAAAATATACCAAATATCAGATTTAAAGCAGCAAATTTTTCTTTTCATAATTTTTCAACCGGTAATTCTTTTCATCATTTAATCAAATAGAAATGAATATAGAAATTTACAACTTCACAAGTCTGAAATAAGACAAGCTGCTCACCTGTCTAGAGAAGCGAGTGTAGCAGCTGGAGACGCGCACAAGACCTGCAGCACAAAAGCAAAGTACATCAGAAGAGTACAAATGAAAAATTGCAATTACATTAATGAAAATGTATCAGTAGAAAAGCAGCTCAAATTTTGTTTCATTGCTTCATCAACCGGTAATTCGATTCATCATATTTATGCCCATCTTTAGTTGAAAAACTTTTAAGTGCCATAGCTTAGAATACATATTCTTAGAGGTCAAGTTCAGTAACCGCAGCCTAGCTATTACATATTGCCATTTTGAATAGCTTCTCAATTGGTAAATTTTTCCATCATTCAATCGATATTCTAAGGAGTCCAAATAAAAAGTAAAATTGTGAACACAACGTTGAGCAATATTTTCAAAAATAATATTGAAAAAGTATACTGAGAGATGAAATATACAAGTGATTTCACAGAAAACTGAGGAGAATAAGAACCTACCAAAAAAATTGTATTTAAACTGAAGAAAGTATTTTCTTTTTAAAAGCAATTTCAGTAATTTTCTCACCTGTTTAAACACAGACACGCACACCTCGGACAATGAAGTTCGTAGATCTGAAAACAAAGAATCACATTGGTAACAGAATAACACTAACTTTAAAATTAGGAAGCCTAGGTACTTGATCAGTGAAATAAAGCAGCCCAAAATTTGTTTCATTGCTATATCAATCGGTAATTCGATTCATCATACTGTTACGGAACGATCAATGGTGCCATTACATTGTCTAGTTAGTTTACACGCTATGATACACTTATACGGCGTTCTTAACTAATCAATACCATCAGTGATGAGGAGCCTAGATATGTCAAGCACATTAAACGAATTTCTAAGTCAAGAAGACAATCAGGAGCTGGAGGGTTCTACTTACCAATAGAAGGCAATAGAGGCGGTGGCAACACAGGACTCTGGCACAGCATCGTGAAGGAACTACCACAATTCTGGAAGAAACATCAAGCAGTTAATACCGCAGTACTCTTTGATTTCAGCTTCTTTCTACCGCCGAATTTCAGTTAAATAAAGCAGCCAAAAATTAGTTTCACGGCATATCAATCGGTAATTCAAATCATCACATCTTTCTGGTAGCCAGTCACCGCAATAGAGGAATGTATGTTTACGATGCAGTGCCTGTTAATCATCAAACTTCTGAATGACATCTCTTCATAGAAAATCAATCGTCCCAAGAATAATCTTCAAGCTTATTTCAAGACAAAAAAAATTTCTCATGAGATTATAGGTAGAGCTTAGATTATACCCTAGAAATTTCAAAACAAGATAAACCGTGATCTAAATTTGAAGACTGGAAAAAAATCGAATTTACTTTAAATTAGGACATCAAACAAAAAAAATGTTTCTAAACGTCAAGTAACAGCTCCAGATTCCGTTTTCAAGGAGTTTATACTTGAACTAATTTTTCCAAACCCAAAAATGAAGAATAGCTCATGGCACGGAAATTTTTGAATTTACTAAAGAAAGCGAGACGCATTGCCCTGTAAGATTAATTTTGTACTGTATTCCTACAATACTTAAATTGCTATGAACATTAACCTCATTTCGCATATACTTGAACTTACTGTGTTAGAAAAAGTTATTTCTATTCAAATTACTCTTTAATATCCTGAAATGAACAATAAAGATAAAAATTTCCTCTTGTCTTTGATTTTGAACATGTTAACTTTTTAGTGCACGAAGAATTTGATGAATAACGAGCGAGAGATGCTAGAGATGGAAGCAATACATGCCTCCTGGACTAGTCTTGCTCAGAACACGGCAGTTCTCATGCACACACTCACAATTCAAATGGACGATGTCCTGCGAGAACCGAAACCCTTTGGTCATGACCTGCGAACGAATAAATATAATTAATTTCAAGATTAATTTCAAATTAATTAATTATATGATAATTTCATCAGTGAAGTGATAGCTTCATATCTCGTCAGCCGGATCTTCCTTTTCAATTAATTTCATCATCGACATTATAAGTACCCTAATACGACATAGGAGACATCGAAGAAAAAATTAGATTTCAATAGAAAACTTCAGCATTCTCAAGAAGAAATAACTGCTACAACTTAGAAGATAAATTTTCTCTGCATACGATAAAATATGGATTTCCACTTGCATAAAACTGCATAAAACTATTGACAGTAGGGTGGATTTTAATGCTTTTCAGTCTATGGAAGTTAATTGCATTAAAATTCCGGTAAAAATTAGAACCTCATCTAAAAATTAGGCTTGGCATCGACATTCAACAAGCTCACTCGTCACGAAATCTAAGGTGCACAAATAGGAAAAGTTCAATAACATCCATTAGTTTTTTTTACATATAAATGGTGGAAAATAATTAACAGTCAACCAGTGACAGCGAACACATAAACGACTACTCACTTTACTTCCAGCGAAGCAAACAACGACCGGCTCAGTTCAACACGAACCTGTAATGGAATGTATAATTTAATATTCCATCATAAAATTCTAAATAAAAGATACTGTTCCAGTGTCAGAACTGTTTCAGCTTCATATATCGTCAGCCGGATCTTCCTTTCATACATTTTCATCATCAAAATTAAATTTAGCTCGAGTTACTCTACCAATCCTACGAGGTAATTACGCTAACGTACCCAAAGAAATTCCAGTATGTGGTCCGAAGTTCAAGTGGAGATCCTGGAACAAAAGAAAAAATAGTGAGAATTTTAAAATCTTTAGCCCTTGCTGGTAAAAGCAATTTACTGTCAGCACAATAACGCAGATAAGTTCACATCACGGGTGATCAAACAAGTAATTTGTATCATCACAATGAAGGGCGGAGCATTTTCATTAGTGTGAAGATGCACGAGCAGCATACAAGCAATGTGCACTAGATATATTTATTCTTAAAGCAAAAACAATTACAATAAATAGCAAATGCAAGACCAAACCCCTTGAAATTGCATCAAAACTAATACATTATCTATTCCAAGAGAAACCCAGAACAACCAAGGTCCTTCTGTAGATTTAACATTTTTCACTTACTGTAAAACCAGGAAATGAATCTATAGCGAGTTGTGACTGTAATATTGCGTAAATTATCATTCATGTTTACTCGCTTTTCATAGAATTTTCCTGATCATTTAAATGAAACATTGAGGATAAAAAACTGAAATGAATTACTTCTAATCTACTTACGAAAAGCAAATGGTTCATACAACACTTGAAGTACCTATAAAAATAGGACAGAATTATAATTTCGGAATATTAATACCTAGGAACATGAATGAGTAAGTGTTAGCAAGTCAAGATAACCAGAAATACCACATTACTTACCAGAGGTAGACTAAAACACCGTGACTTCACATCCAGACCACTCGTTATTCCATCACACAAACGCCTGAAGAAAAAAGACTTCGTTTACATTTTCCTCAGGTAGCTGAGGCTCAAATTAAATAGATGAAAAACATCAGCACGAATTTTAGCTTCATATATCGTCAGCCGGATCTTCCTTCAACAATTTCATCATTTACTGCAAAGATTTTCAAAAACATAACAAAATAACAAGTATCATTGAAGAGTAGACTAACTCAACTTACATTTGTCGTGGTTTTGGTCGAGACTCGTGGTGATCAGAGTGATAGTAACTCGAGCCCTGGAAGATAAGCAAATAATCGTAAAAATTTTACTCAACTGAAAGCCCATTCTATGTACGGAGGTACAATCAGTACAATAACGCAGCAGTAGGTTTGCATCATTGGAAATCAATCGGTAATTCGTATCATCATTCAAGTATGAACACGCTAACATTAGATACATCACTGACTGGAAGTCTCACCTCACAGTGACGGCAAGTAGAGCGGCAGAGGAACCATAAGTCTGGTCACACTGATGTCCATGGACGCATACGAGTTGGAGGTCCGTCCTATATGATAACTGAAACCAAAAGTCAACTATAAACCCTTTGCCAGAAACCAAGAATTTAACATCATTAAAAGTTAATAACGAAGCCGATGTTTCGCATCAATGAAACTCGATAGGTAATTCGTATTATTACAGGATAAAATTACCTAACTCGGATATTGATATTATGAACGAAGCACTCTGGTGTCGGCAGTAACCAAGTGTAGATAGAGTTATATAATAATGTGTAAGTTAATATTTGTGAACCTCAAGAAACAGGAACATGTACAATTTTTTATGAACTTGTGATTGTAATAAAACAGCACACGTATTCATTTATTATGTTCGAGTATCTTCAGTACTTACGTTACTAATCCGTGAATGACAGAAGCTACGTCGCGGAACCCATCTCTGTAAAGTACGTTCTCGTTAGGAACTTCATCACATACTAACATTCAATATATTATCTTCAAAAAGTCAGATTAACTAGTAGTTTCATACATGATCAAATGATTGACAGATATATGCTCATCATGTAGTGAACACAAATGATAACAGAGTTCAATTCCAGTACTTACGTTTCTGATAGGACGGAGGGCAGAGGCTACGTCGCGGAACCCATCTCTGTAAAGTACGTTCTCGTTAGGAACTTCATCATATGCCATCATTCAAAATATATTTCAGCAAAAAATCAGACTTACTAGTAGTTTCATACATGATCAAATGATTGACAGATATATGCTCATCATATAAACGCATACGGTAACTACGTTGAATTGTCTAGTAACGAACGTACCACAATGTGACGCAGGAGCAGCATGTGAGCGAAGCCACAGCTGTGTGGTGCCGGCAGTTCTATGCAGTCCGGGAACATCAACCCCAACGAGGGGATAACCAAGAAAACAGGAAAGCCCTCTTCATGCTGGAAATTAGGAGCTTGGATGAAAGTTATGAAAAAATAAATGAGAAACATAGAATGAAGAGGTTCACGAATTTTGCACCACTGATGAACAAAATCAATTACAATTTCTTTGAAATATTGGGCTTAGAAGATGGTAATAGGAACGAGCATTTAGTTCACGCATGGGTTGCTAATCAAGTCTCGTGTCGTTTAAAAGAACAACTGCCTGCAAAGAAACTGAACGACTAGAAAAGATTACTTTAAATGCTGTGAAGGTACGAAATGCTTGCAAATTGTTCTTAAGGACTGAAGTTTCTAGAAACTTTCACCATCAAAATGACATCGATACAGTTTTGCAAACCAGAATACAACACAAGCCTATACTTAAAGATGGCATTGCGTGTCATTAATGCAACAGCTAGACAAACAAGATTTTCAATGTTTTAACACACACTTCTGAAATGAACACACACTAGCGCGTGTTCATCATTACAATCATATGATTAATCTATAAGCTTGTCATGTATGCCAAGAGAAGCTTTATTCAATATATCAAAGAACCCACCTGCAACGATGTAAAGTCATCCTCGCTCACGCAGTCTACACGAGAAAACAATCGTCTGAAAATTCAGAGACCAAATGAACAAATGGCAATATAAAAACTGATATTGCAATATTTCGAGGTGTGCACATAATTCAACTTACCTTGGCAGTTAGGGGACGAGAAGTGACCCAAGGAACAATTAACACCAGTTCACTGTAAACACTGCAGAGTTAACTAACGATTTTTACATCACTCATGTGGAATGAATTTTCACTTAGGGTAAATAATAGTGTATAATTAACTGTATAAATGAAAAGTTTGGTATGTGAAGAGTTTACCATATAATACAAACCGAGGACTTGAACCCTTCGTCATGGCCAGTAAAATTTTGACGTTAGGACAATAAAACAAGTTTTTACCACAAAGCTTTAATGAGCTTATTCAGAGGCAGCAGCAGCAGCCGCCCTGGCCTTCTTGGCCTTAGCCCTGTCCTGACGCTTCTGTTCCACCTTCTTCCTAGTCTCAGCCCTAGCCTTGAAGGTAGCATCACGACGCTGTCTCCTCAGACGCTCGCGAGAAGGCTTCATGTCAGGCTTGGGCTTGCTCTTAGACTTCTTCCTCTTGTCTTTAGGCACGAACTCCCTAGGCTTGAGCTTGCCAGCAGCAGCCTTCTTGGCAAGACGAGCCCTACGCGCCTCCCTCTTCTTGTTCTTCTTCTCAAGCAGAGCCTTCTTCTTGAGACGCCTTCGCTCGACGGCGTTCTTGTAGCGCGCAGTCTTGGCCAGGCTAAGCTCTTTCTTCTGTTCTGGAGTGAGGACCTTGCGCTTGATGTAACCGAGGGCCACAGCAGTGTCCTTCTCCTTCTGCCTCTTCAGCTTGAGCAGCGTACGCGGGTAGTTGCTGCGCAGGTTCATGTACGCGCGGTAGATGATGTTGCTGCACTTACGGTTAGCTTCAGCAACCTTGAAGGCGTTGTAGTCCGTGATTTTGGCACGCTGCGCACACAAACGTATTAAATAAACCTCTAAACCTTTCAGTGCAATAAAAGTATAAATTTTTCAACATACAATTTTCATATACAAAGCCAATTTATTTTACAACTCTTACTAAGACACGGTTTCCTCTCAACTCAATGCAAAAGTTGAAACAAAAATTCATTAAGGAAAATTGATGGCAAACTACTAACGGTAAGGAAGAATTAGCATTTTCTTCAATTATTTCTTTTTAAAATATACTTCTCTTTTTCTTTAGTAACAACTCGCACAATATTTCATGATACAAATAATAAAAAGAAGTTCTCTTAACGCTTGTCAAAATAAACATATCCTGAACATTCAAGGTACACACAAGTGTTAAGTGAATCTCTCCAGACCACATGACTGTTCATCAACGAGATAATTACCCTGTTGAACTTCTCAACGCGCTTTACGTAGGGCAGACGCTTGAAACGGAAGTCGATATGAGCTTTCTCCCATCTTTCCTTCAGTGCCTTTGAGGGCATCTCCAGATTGATTTTCAGCTGAAACAAAACATGCGATGTTATTACACTAACTAGAACACACTTCAGGTAGACGTTATATTCAAGGATTTGCTAAGATAATTGTACGGGTAAACCCCTAGATGATCATCGATTTCTAAAGTCGGTGCCTATAAGAGCACCGACAGTTTAGTCGTACATGTCGTGTTGCTACAACTAGACACGAAGCTTCTATTAAATGGGCACTAAACTCTACTTGCACAGTGTAATATCCATAGCTTCCCTGTTCTCTTTATAGAATAGAGAATAATTTATGGTGTCAACACAAAGTGTCCCATGTTCTAGAAGATCAGCAGTTTTTCTTCCCAAAAACTGACTTTTGTATCTACAATTCCAAATTCAGGTTCATTTCATAATAAAAAGACAAACAATACCAAGAATTCATCACATTACATCACACTGAATGCAAGGGCAAAGTAAAATCCTTCCTATGATTTTATTCAAACTATAGCAGAGAAAAAAGCACATACTTGCTTCAGTGAAGCTATCTTACATTACAAAGTATTAATTTCAAACAATTTGTTGTAAATCTTTAGTGCATCCATCTTTATAATTTGAAATTAGTTAAATCTAAATCATGGAATTTCCACAGGAACTGTCTAGTTCCTTAATAAAATACTGCCAATTTCCCCACCTTGAATTTGGTCAAGCGAGCATCCTTCAGCTTAACTTCCTGACGAACCAAGCCTGGTCCCTCCACCAACAGCTGCAAAAAAAATAAATAAAATTAATTTCTTCATACAGGGTAAGAAAAGCTCCACCATAAAAAGAACAACCAAATATCAAATAGTGTATGCAAAATAATCAAATATTTTTAACATGCATGTAGTACCTACAGCAGAGCAAGCATGCTAAACCAAGGAGCAGAGAACAAGATAAACCTGCATTGAAATAAAAGTAAACAAACACAGGGCTTGCAAAATGGACATTTCTGATTCTCTATGAAGACTATGAGTGTGATAAATTAATTATACATCTTTATCCAGCTAAAAAAATAATTATTTAAAGTTTCATTCACAGCCTACTAGACTTGGCATGATTTACATCAGATTAAAAGAAAGAATTGGGCATGTATTTGAGCAGTTTTGAATACATCATTAAAATTAGTATGAAATGCCTAAATAAAATTATACAACAGCTGTGTTTCAAAAATTATATTAAACATTAGTTTTTTTATGTCACATTAGAACTTATGTAGAAATTGACCAATTAGCACTGTATGATATATGTGCATGCTGAACACTAGTTACCCTGTTGCTGTCAATGATGTTCACAATAACTCCCTGGTGTCCCTTGCATTTGCCTCGGGTGATGTCCACCACTCGGCCCAACTCCACATACTTGGTGAACAACTGAAAAAATAAAATTATTATTGTATAAACTTCAACATAAAAATGAAAAATTCAACACTTAATAGTACCACACAAGCATTCTGAACAAGCAGATAAAGTACAAGTTGACTGAACTTAGATACCATGACCAAATAGTTGCTGTCCATTCCAATATCAGCACAACCAGTAATTTCAAGCAGGATATTTTTTCATATAATTGTAATTTGTGTTTGGCAATTCACACATACTGAAAATTATATTACCAATCACAAAGAATTTAAAGAGTGAAGTATTAATTCAAGAAGTTGACTGTAGCAAGTACACTATTACAGTGATCTACAAGTAGATTATGATTCAGTATTGGCAGATTATTAATACTTTGATATTTCCTTTTTATTACTGAAAATTTTTAATATGCCAACAATAATTAATGACTTTCCTCATTGTAGTGAGGAAAAACTTGCTACCTCCAGCAACAACTTATGTCTTCATAACTATTCCGACACTTTGATTAATTATATACACATTTCTTCATCACTTCAGCAACAATACTTCAATTTTCAAATAATTTCCTGTAATTTTCACACTAAAATAAACCTTTGAGAGTTAGAAAATGAGGTGAGGTAGTCAAAATTAAGGCATCACACGTGTGCCAGCTAACTCTGCAGACTGGCTTCTTTCCAAATGCTGCAGACAATCAATGCCAAGAACATCTCAAAAAATCTTACAACTACAAGCATCACAACATCCAAAATAATTTGATATGCATACAAACTTATAGAACTTAAAAAGCATGTATAACACTTCATAGAGATCATGTATATTTCCTTTAATAAACTTCAAGTACAATGCCAGTAAACAGTAAAGCAAAAAGAACACAGCCTTCTTTATATTTACTTAATAAAAGACTGCTGGTCAGCTTCTCAATGTAAAAATGCCACTTGTTTAATTATATATATATTAAATTATATATATTGAAGTTCAGTATTTTATCACAAAGTTACTTCATGAATGGTTAGCATGAATTATATTTCCTAGATAGAACATCTTGCTGACAGAACTAGATCCCTTTGGTAAATTCTAAATTATTGATTACTTCATAAATGACTGCCAACATAACTAAAATTAAACCATTCCCATAAAAATCTTCCTTTACTTTGTCTTTGTATATTAAAATGTCAAAAAAAGTTTACATGTAACAGGACTTCATCAACTGTGGCACAATAAAATACTTTTAATTCCTGCACACACTAAATGCCAAACTAATTCTTTATACACCCAGCAAATAGAAAAATTGTATGATAGATGTCACAGACTTGACTGACCTAGAAAACTAGCATGTAAATATCACTATTTACCAAATATCTAATCAAAATTGCTGACATGAACCATACCAGCAATTCATATGAAACACTAGTGTAACTTCACTTCGTGTTCAATGCTGTGCAGTTCTTAGTCTAATACATCAATTGTTTATTTCCTAGATTATCAACTAACACAAGTGATTTGACTAGCAAATTAGGAATTGCAACCTAGAAGTTTCATTCATCCTTTTGTGTTCAATTACAAGATTTTAATCTCACTGTATGCAACTCCCCAATTGGGAGATTAAGTTACCTGCAAGTAAACGTCTTTAATTTTAGTGTACTCTTATTTATTCCCTTCACTTTCATTGAGAATATTAGCTTTGCTTACAGCATTACCAACCACTTGTCACATGAGAATTAAACACGAAATTTTTATTTTGTGCATCATCGATCCTGAAATAAAACTTTTGAATATCGTCTTTCTTTCAATCTGAGTAGCTATACTGCTCACAAAATCGTGTCAGGATCCAAATGATAACAGACAATAAAACCAGAGGAAACGTCACAAATTAAGATCACCAAGATATACGATTTTTTTTCCCTGTGTACAATTGTTTAGCAGCCAGCCGCATTAACTAATTACTCAAAGCATAGTCCATAATTCAGTCATTCGTACACAAAACATTTACACCTGCAAAACTGGTTCACGAAAGATTCTCAAATTAACAAGCAACTAATATAAGATCAGCACAACAAACTTAAAACTACCAGTAATACATAAAACGAATTTAAAACAAAAAAATACGCACCGACATTTTCCCTAACCTAGAACTTCAACTGCACACTATCACCATGCACAGATCAAATCACTAAGAACGCTGAGAACTGGCAACACTAATGCGCTCTAAACAGAGAATGAAAAATTGTAGCACAGTATGTGAATAAACACTAAAACACTGGGAAAAATACATTCATTTTCATTTTGTTATCCATGAAGCCTAAGAAATGTTTTTGAAGCTTCATACTAACAAATTTGATAACTCTGATTCATATATCAGTTTATTTTCACATTATTTCAATGATATCCAAGCAATTTATATTAATATAACCAGTGTTTGTAGAAAATTTTATTTTATATTTCGATAAATTTGATATGATATGTGAGCCAAACCTATATTGTGCAGGTAACAAAATTATTGACGAATATTCAAAGTTGGATTTTAATGCACCCCTCAAACGTCATACTTCACAAAATTTGGGCAATATATGAATACAAACGAATTCACTGGTAGTTTGTGTTTAACGTGCATAATTTATTTGAACGCACATGAATTCATAACTGAGCATTACATAGTTGTTAAAGTAAATACCAGAATTAGTCTCTATAACTAATGAAAAATACTATGGAAACCTTTCTCGGGATTTCTGTATGTCACAAAAAACATACCAAATGTAAAATCAAGTAGATTCATAATTTGTTTTCCAAAAGCATTATTATGAAACCTTAGCTAGTAGAAATAATAGCAATGCCTACGGCATGAACCACTGGAACAATGCTTCTAAATTTAAATACACAGAGCTAAAAAAAGAACATTCCATGACTGGATGCATGTAAGGCATATCATAGAACAAACAATCTTTATTTCCAATCAAGTACACAGTACATAGACATTTAGTACATTTGTTTTTAAATTCTTAAGGTTAACATTTTTAGAGTAAGGATGATGGTGAGCTCCATGCGACGATCCTGGGATGTGTCCATGAGGTCTTACCGATAAGTGCGAGCTCACGGCGTGAAACGAGAAACAGCTCGTATTCATTGCCGGGTTTCGAACCCGCACGCAGTCTTTCTGCACAAGCAGAGACCCGATACAGAACACGGGCCGCATACCACTCGACTACGGTGGCTGAGCAAGACTACGGTGGCTGCATTCAAACAGTAAACCCAAACTCTTAGAATTATATATAAAGGTAAGTGTGAAACTTATAGTTATTTATTGACTAACTAACCCGTTCTCGTGGAAATTCCACTGTTTAGATTTTACCAGTTTGAAATTATTATAGAGATAAATCCACTGAAGATTTACGACGAATCATTGTGTTTTAAATAAATGCTTTTCATTGTTATATACAGGACTTCCATTGTGCATCTTATCTAACGATAACGTGGCCCAGATAGTACTTGTTAACATTATTTGATTCAAAAGTAAGAAAATTAAGGATCTATGAAATAAATATATTTTTCAGTTTTACCCGTGGTACCATCAGAATCAGAATATTTTTCTTGAATTTGTACAAAACTTTCACTTTGTATATTACCTAACGATAACATGGCCGTGTAAGAGAAGAAAGTTAATAACGGAACAAATGACATGTTTTATAGTGATCCAGTGCCTTTGGTATCCACAATACAATGTTTGTAATGCATAGATACCCGTTCTGATTTCAGTTCAATAATTTTTCTTCAGTAGTAGATAGGAAGTAATGGGACGGACACACACAGATACAGCAAGATGGAGATACATAAGTCGATTATATATGTAGCTAGATAGTCCGACTGTACGCAGGATGCATGAAGGAAGTGCGGCGGGTGGTGGTGGGCAGGAGGTGCTGCGGGTGGCAGGTATGTCCCGCCTGCGCGCCACCCTCTCAGGTGGCAGGAAGTGATGGCACGGACACACACAGATACAGAGACCGAGGAAGATACATAGTTGATTATATAGGTACATTACTACTGGTATTAACATTCTTCTTTTGTTAAGCTGGAGCGTTGTACTTTATTTCCATCGTCTCTAAGTTGTTGTATTCCATTTCTCTTGTCCTTCAATCGTGTGTATCTTCCTTCTTCATTGTTATTTTATCTTTAAGTAACTATAATAATTCCTTCTCAAAAACGCATAGTATGCCTTGTTACTGGTTCATGTGCAATAATCTTCCTTCTCCTCGCTCTGCATCTTGTTGTTGAGATATATTTTTGTTGAAACCGTTTTCACATAAATATTTAATTGAAAATATTATACTTTGCGAGCTTTTGAAAGCTTTTGTCCAAAAAAGTTGTATCAGTGATACAAGTGAAGTCTGTGGGGCATCAATATCGAATAAACGAGTTTGCTGAGGTTTTTCTGCGGACAGATGATTTTCAACTCGTCTTCTTTAATTCTGCATTTTCCGTATACTACATTTGTCAGGGCGTTTGTCAGGTTAACTGCATTATCGCCTGCATTTATGTTTCAATCTTCAATTTTTTAATGTAATCACTTAGCTCATGTGCTGATATTAATAAATGTTATTTAAAAATAATCAAGTGGGACAACCAGGAGCATTTGATGTATGTACATCAACTTCACTTTGCCTCTATCTCTATTTCAACGTGAGCAACTTGAAATCTTACTTATATCTTTCCTGATACATCATTTTTCTTTGGTATATCTCTTTTGTTGTTATTTTTACTTGCTTTATTTCATTTATGTATTTTTGCATTCTATTTCTGCTTAAAATTGTCTTACGTGCATCATTTTCGCCCATATTTATCTTCAATTTCGTTATTTTCATGAAGCTCCTTTATGATTTAGCTTTTTTGTATTAATGAGTTGTTGTAAAAACTTAGAACGTTAGATCTACAGCAGCCCACTCTGAAAACAGGAATTTCACTCCTGACAATTCAGGTTATACATATTTAAATTTTCTTTTCTCATTTATTTACTTTCTCTAATATGGAACTCTTATTCTATTAAATGCTATGAATTAAACAGATAAATACCTTTATAGTTTTTATTTTATAAAACATCAATTTTGTAGCCATCTTGTGGATTAATGGAGACGGAGACTCACAAAGTACGATTGTGGGGGTAATGAAGGAAGGAACACGCACGTTTAATGCCATCAGAGGTAGGAATAAGAAGAACGAGAGTCCGCACAGCACAACGAAGGAACATAGTTTTCAAACAGTTGACACGCGCACGTAAAAGAAACGAAAAGTAGAACACATTAGCGGGTAACTTGCGTTAAGCGGCAATACACCAACAACTTAAAATTACATTCAATAAATTCATTACACGAGCGATCAACCAGCAAATTAGAAATTGCAACCTAACCAGTTTCATTCTTCCTCGCGCATTTAATTAGAGAATATTAGCCCCGCTTATGGGTACTCAAACTGTCACTTTAAGTTACATGCAACATTTCTTTTTCGAAGTAAATGTCTTTTTACAATTTTTGCACTCCCTTATTTTGAAATTTTATTTCAACTGTGAGAACACAATCTCCGTTTGTGGCATTATGAACCAATATATCTCCAATACTGAAGGATCTTAACGATAAAGCATTTTCTAAATAAATTGTTGAATATTTTATGTATAAACAATACTAAAATAAACTGTCTTCCTTTTTTCTCTCTTTGTTTCATTGTATTGTTTTTTAAGTATAAACATAAGGTTTTTGTATTGTCCAAAAAATGTATTTCTACGAGCTTAGGACTTCAATTATAAAGGATTAGAAACAGCAATCTTAATACATATAACATGCATTTACTTGATTGCAATAAATTATTTTTTCCTTTCTTTGTATTCTCTTTCTTTCATTTACCAGTCAACGCCGTTTTCCGATAGTTTCCATATGGAAGAAGAAGAAAGTTAAAAACGAAATAAAATCCCTATTTCATAGTAATTCCCAGCTTATGATATATACAACATAATTCTTAAAGCAAATGCACTGAAAATAAAAAAAATATGTAATATATAAAAAAATTAAATTTATGATACGCAAGTATTCGTGAGATAATTAAACTTTTGTATTCTATATTCCAAAAAAAGGATTTTTCTCTTATCTTTTATATAGTGTGTAACACCAAGCAAACACATTAATATGTATATGTATACATATGCAACAGCATACTATAGATTTTATTATTTGAAGATCATACCAACTTTTTCTGTGTCCTTTTTTCTGAACGATATACAATATATTACTGTCAACACAATTAATTAAGAAACATATGAATTTTTCATACATTGATATTCTAGTTGGTGGTGTAAGCACAGCTACAATGGCTTCATGCCAGCTGTTGTGTTTGTAACAACAATGCATTTGACAATCCCTATTAAACGTAACTTCTCAATATTTATGTTTGCCAGATACCTCAAACTAAACATTTCACTGTTTATGCGTTGTTGATAACCTGTTTCGGAATGCTCGATTTTTTCAGATATGGCTATTTAAATTTTCAGCCATTGCTCCATTTTCAAGCTTTACCGGCTGTAAATTATCTATCAAGTCAGATTTGATATAAAAGCATTATAATATCTGATGTTGTGTCATGTTTTACGTACGATATCAACTTGATTGATTGATCAACTCTGTTTTATTTTTCTTTCTTTCTTTTCATACTTTTTCACAGTTTTCATCTCCTTTACATTCATCCTCCATCACTGCAATTATCTTCAACCACTTCCATCTTCTTCCTTGCTTCCACTATCCACCACTACAATTATCTTTAAACATTTCCATCTCCTTCTTTACTTCCACTTTCCATCACTACAATTATCTTCAATAACCTTCAGTTCCGCTGCTGAATAGTTTAGACAGCTATGAAAGGAAAATCAATTGTTCCTAGTTCTTCAGGTACGGCGTTAGTTGAAATCTCGAAAGATTAGTGGAAGATGCTTCAGTCTTTTATACATTTACAGTTGAGTTTCATCAGAGAAAAAATGTGAAGGTACTCAAAAGCTCGAGTCCTCGAGGTACTCAAAGACTCGAGTCGTAGAGGTACTAAAAAGTTCAAGTCGTAGAGGTATTAAAAAGCTCAAATAGTAAAAGTTTTCCATAACTTGAGTCGTAGAAGTAGAGTAAGCGCACACTAGCTTCTCTTTGACTTGCTCTTCTCTACACAGCAGTAGTGACCACGCATAAACCGCCTGCAGCTGTTTATTATAAACATATGGGAACTCGATAATTTTGATCTTCACAGATGTCCCATATACGTTTCCGATCAACTAGAATTGAAAATTATTATTATTTTTTCAGAACTTCACTCAGTCAACCATACATATATCACTGTCTGTTTAATTAGTTGAACTCTTATTCCTGATAATAAAAAGAATGACTAATTTACCTGAATACAATATTGATGCCAAGTTCAAGGCAATGTGCTGAATCCCTGTCTCGAAGTTGAGATAGGGTGTCATGTGCTAGGCAATAACACTAAAATTCCTGTTGAAAAACACGACAATGATGTAGGTCGTTTGTTGAGCATTCATCTACTACAGGAAATAATCCATTAGAACTTCGGTGTGTAAAATAAAATAATAATTTTAAAATTTATTTGTTTAGGTTTTCAGACAGTAAATATTGTGTTCTAGATATTGCCACAGCAGTTTGCTGTACTCGAAACAAAGCTTACAATTATAATGAAAATAATATGTAAATCTCCATGTCTCACCGGCGATTTGACAATTAACTGGACGACTAGACCCTGCATTTAATTAAAACAAACATTAATTTCAAACGCCACGTGAGGTTGACAATGTGTAATGATACTCAAAGAAATTTTAGAATGAAAGTTTTTCCCACGAACACCTGTTACACAGGTGTATTACTTTCCTGGAGTTATTTTTCATTGAATGTAGATCAGTTTTTCATATATGTACGTACTGTAGGGGAGAGAGAGAAGGCTAAGTAATCAGTACGAGAGATAGAACTTTTGTTGTGTTTCTTATCGTTTCTAAAATCATGACTTTTGAATTTTTTTAAATTATTAACAAGTTTGAATCATTTAGAAACAAATAATATTGTTTTTTAAATTGTTTATATTCTGATGCAGCTTCCATTTTTTGTTAGCATAGTTAAAGTTTGCAGTCAGTATCGAGATTTCTTAATGGTCATCATAATAAAGGCGGTCAGCACTCAAGCGCTATATATATATATATATATATATATATATATATATATATATATATATATATATATATATATATATATATATATATATATATATAGTTGAGGTAGTATATATATATATACTGCCTCAACTGTTCATTGAAGTTTTTATCATTTCAAATGTAGTCGTAGGTGACTTCAAGCTCAAGCAATACAAGAGGAAGGGGGGAGGGAGATGCAGTATTAATACATTTTGAAAACATTTCTCTGACTCGCTTCATTATGTATTTAGTAAACCATATTCGGACACTAAACTTACGAAGGAAGTTATTTCGAAAGAGCTTCTCAAGTATTAAATGTTCGTCTCTTTTGCTGTTCCAACGTTACTGAACGTGCTTCTTTGGAAACAATTTCAGAGTTCATCAAATTTTACCTGTTTTGTGGGACCTTTATAATGATTTTTTTAGAGGGTTGCGGCCCGAGACAACCGTGGTGATATTTATTTCAAGAGAGTAATGCTGATGCAAGTGTGGGATGCCACGTCATGACTAGTTTACGAACATCACCGTCGCATGGAAGTACTGGGTGTCCATAAAGTCTCTTATAAAAGCTTCTCATAAAGTCTCTCATCAAGTCTCTTATAAAAGTCTCTCATAAAGTCTCTTATAAAAGTCTCTCATAAAGTCTCTTATAAAGTTTCCCATAAAATCTCTTATAAAAGTCTCTCATAAAATCTCTCATAAAAGTCTCTCATAAAGTCTCTTATAAAGTTTCTCATAAAATCTCTTATAAAAGTCTCTCATAAAATCTCTTATAAAAGTCTCTCATAAAGTCTCTTATAAAAGTCTCTCATAAAGTCTCTCATAAAAGTCTCTCATAAAGTCTCTTATAAGTCTCTCATCAAGTCTCTTATAAAAGTCTCTCATAAAGTCTCTTATAAAAGTCTCTCGTAAAGTCTCTTATAAAAGTCTCTCATAAAGTCTCTTATAAAAGTGTCTCATAAAGTCTCTTATAAAAGTCTCTCATAAAGTCTCTTATAAAAGCTTCTCATAAAGTCTCTCATAAAAGTCTCTCATAAAAGTCTCTCATAAAGTCTCTTATAAAAGTCGCTCATAAAGTCTCTTATAAAAGTCTTTCATAAAGTCTCTCATAAAATCTGTTATAAAAGTCTCTCATAAAGTCTCTTATAAAAGTCGCTCACAAAGTCTGTTATAAAAGTCTCTCATAAAGTCTCTCATAAAATCTTTTATAAAAATCTCTCATAAAGTCTCTTATAAAAGTCTCTCATAAAGTCTCTTATAAAAGTCTCTCATAAAGTCTCTTATAAAAGTCTCTCATAAAGTCTCTTATAAAAGTCTCTCATAAAGTCTCTTATAAAAGTCTCTCATAAAGTCTCTTATAAAAGTGTCTCATAAAGTCTCTTATAAAAGTCTCTCGTAAAGTCTCTTATAAAAGTGTCTCATAAAGTCTCTCATAAAATCTTTTATAAAAATCTCTCATAAAGTCTCTTATAAAAGTCTCTCGTAAAGTCTCTTATAAAAGTGTCTCATAAAGTTTGAGCAGCATCTTTTCACAAACAGGATCCCTAAAACACATTAATAAAATATGTGATTAAAAAAATGAACAAACACTGATTACAATAGAATAAATCTGAATAAAATATCTCATCAATTGCAGTTGTAGTAAATTTTTGAAATAGTAGAGACCTTATGGACACCCTGTATGTCGGCGTTCATTATCATTTCATACACGTTTAAATAGCTCTATGTCTAGGTACATGTTGGTGTTGCACGCATTAAAAAATTCAAAAAACTTTGAAAAATTTATTTATTCAAATTTTAACGAACTTTAATGAAAATTACAGAGGTAAAATATACTGAAATAATACTTCTATGATGAGGAGTACAGAAATATTCACAAATGGCGAGAAAATTCTGTAAAGAAATGTTATCATAAAAAATAAAAATTACCAGAAGTAAAAAGTATTGATTACGCCTATGTAAAAATGTTATTGTTTCGTTTTCCAGCAAAATTTTTATTCTTTTTCAGATGTTAGATTTTAAATTGCGAACAGAAGTTAAGAACACGTTCACAATCTTGACCTAATGTTCAATTTGATTGTCATTTGACACGTGTACAGTGTAGAGTCATCAGTTAACCCGTAAACATCATGTGGAAGCTTAATGTAGCCTAAATCTTCAAGACCGAATAGTCAAAGCCAATATCGAAGGTATGAGCTACAGGGAAATTGCAAAGCAGTTTAAACTGCATTTTAGTAGAATAGAATAGAATGGAATAGAATAGAATAGAATAGAATAGAATAGAATAGAATAGAATAGAATAGAATAGAATAGAATAGAATAGAATAGAATAGAATAGAATAGAATAGAATAGAATAGAATAGAATAGAATAGAATAGAATAGAATAGAATGAGGCTATAGGAACGAACCTTCTGGCCCATTCTTGGGTCGGATAATTACTTCGATAATTATTCGGTTGTTTACCCAACCGAAAAAAAGTTGCTTCAATAATTAGAAAATGAAAGATTCATTATTCTACAGTGAACCACCAGCGTTCCTTTCCCTCTAAGAGAATTTCCTCCTCATCAATGTGGAATATGGCCAAAATTGTTTCCCAATAACCCCAAATTACAAGAACAGAATTAGTGAAGACCTTAAAGCCGTAGGCAACTGTTTGATGTGAGACTGTAAGTCGTGCGTTGGTCACAGGAGGTCAATTATCGTATTATTTCAGCATAATTTTGTTTTATAATTTTCTTTGCAATTCATTAAAAGTTAAATAAATAATTAAAATAAGTTTTTCAAAGTGTGTTAATACATTTTAACCTTACTACATATGCAGGTGATATTTTTTGGAAGTCTACGGGTTTCGCTCACACACTTCAGTTACCTCATCATCATCAGCCTTTAATTAAAGCACAGGACATGTGCATCCATGACATGTAGCTGCAGCCGACGCACATTACGGAGGTTCATGAAGTACGGTTTCATACTATATTTTTAACTGCATCTCTAGCTCTCAACTTCTGTTAACCATAAGTTTCTTTAAAAGTAGTATCTGTCAAAAACAGGAAATATAAACATCTGAAGACCGGGGCTCACCTGTATACCCTACGACGAAAAAATATAAAATTAAAGGTGTTCAAAATTGTAGTAAGACACTAACAAAGTAACGTTACTTCAAATTCAGTGAAGAGTGGACAGCGATTGGAGAAAACATACACTCAAAACATTTTTCTTTGAATTAAAACGATTTCGTTATGAACGATTGATTTCTACATCTAAACGTTCAATTGACGTAAATAACTCGTAAAAAAGACGTAGCTTTCTACAATAAAGAAACTTTTCTATCAAGGATAATTGAAAGAATTGCATAGATACATGACTGCCTTCAAGCAGCTGTGTTCACAAATGCTGATCAAATTTTTCCAGTGAAAACTACGAAGCAAAGCCCCTAAGTATATCTTATGAATTAGAAATTTTAGATTTTCCCAACAGAAAATTCATCTGAAAATGTTATCTTTGCCGTTAAAAAAGCCAGGAAGTTGCTGCAGGCGGCCAAAGGGAGTATGATTGTGCAACTGAACTTGCTACTGAACTCGTGCGTGGGCGAGGCTGGCTGAATAAAGTTGTGTAACCTCGTAAGATTTTTCGAGCAGCGCTTGAAATCGTTCTAGGTCACATAAAGGTTCATCCGGTATCATTAAAATGTCACACTTAACTTCATCTCTGTGCTGGGTACAATTCTTGTGGCCAGATGTATTTTGAAATTGAGATGTGGCTCAATTTTTAACATTTGAAATTTTGTTGGTACAATTTTTGTGCATGGAGGTGTCTGGTAGCTGCACTTAGCGGTACAAGTTGGTCTGGAAGACAACTACTCACTCCATTACCACACTACAGAGAATACTAGTAGTTTCATATACAGAGGTTGGCTTAACCACGATCACGTGACCATTTTCAGACGGTGATGTTTCGACGTTGTATTTTGTGTCAGTATCACAACGGGCGCTGTAAAATTTCTTGGGATGCGGGCTGTATGACTGAGGTGCATGTGCGTGATTGCTGCCTTTACTCTAGATGGCATGCAACTCGGGTAGCCACCCAAGAATAGACCAAACGACTCGTTCCTGATACATTTTATCCAAAGCTCGAAAAATTAATCATCATAAAAGTTTCCCTAAGTTGAACTAAATTTTTAAAAAGTAGTGTTTTGTGGAAGTTCGAAAGACGATTTTGCTCAGAAGATTAGTATATATATATCGATTGTGAAAGTTCAATGTTAGATTTGGATCGAAATACAGGTTATATGTTCTCCAGTAGAGCTTATCAGGAACGAAACAACCATGTGAATGCTCAGACCACAGCTACAGTGTACATTCAGACTTTCCTGTAAGTGGTGGTCGATGTGTGTGATCAGCTTCGCCCACGTGTCTTCTATTGCAATAATGTCTTGCTAAAAAATATGTGGCTGATGTTTCTCATTTTGTTTGTCATTCTGGCAGTCTAGCAAATTATCTGGAAAAATTATAGACAAGAGACGCTCAAGAACTAGGAAAGAGTTATAACCCGCTAATTGGTGGTACCAATAGATTGAAAATTATTTGAATGGTAGAGAAAAACATCATATTAAATTTATTGATCCGAATATACTCGCGTTTCCACAATTGCCCAAAACTTGCAAAAATATAATCAGTAAATTTTAAAGTGTTGTCGGGAATATGATTTGCAGTCACATTTGTTATAACAAGTAAAGATCCATCATTCGAGAAGCCTTCAAATAGTATCGTTTTTGTTGCAGATTATACCGTTTTCTACCCTATTAAGTTAACACTGCAGTTCTGTGACATTTAACGGAGTTTTGCATGCAGGCAACGTAGCACTTATTCGATGCCCGATATCTAACCAATGTTTTCCTATTGATAGTCGTGGCGGTTAAATACAGATCTAGCAGGTGGTCGGCAGGTGTAAAGAAGTTGTTTGTCTGTTTTTTGGTTGAAACAAAACAAAAACCACAATTATATTTTCAATGAAGTTGATACATAAGAAATGTAACAGCATTAGTTTTTAAAGTGCCTTATTATAAAATCCTTAAGTGGTAGGTATGCAAAGTGCGTTTGCGCTGCTAAATTTCCCATACTTAATGTTCATTGCAGGGGTTTTAAAGTGAACAGGCAACATTAGTATTGCCTAACGCTCAAATTTTTTTTTGAATTAAGTGTTTTCTATGTGGGAAAGTTTCTAAATGCGTTGATATCAACACTTACAGTACATTCGTTTACACGTAGTTCAGATTTTAAATTTAGGGTATTTGAAACTGTGTTTAATTCCCTAAATAATGAGGCTATATATTTTTACGCTCGTCATCAACATTTAATGACGGCTATGATAGTAATAATGTGCACTTCAACTCTTAATGTAGAGAGGTGGGTGAAATGAAGGTGGATGAAATGAAGGTGGGTGAAATGAAGGTGGATGAAATGAAGGTGGATGAAATGAAGGTGGGTGAAATGAAGGTGGATGAAATGAAGGTGGATGAAATGAAGGTGGATGAAATGAAGGTGGATGAAATGAAGGTGGGTGAAATAGGGGTGGTTGAAATAGAGGGGTGTATTTTTGGTGCTGGCATTCTTTAGTACTAGTGGTTGCGTATGTATTCATGCACTTGAGTTGTTTTTAACATGTATCATCATTTTTGCTTGCATTTAACACCTCAAGATTCAATTGAACGGAATATTTTGGTCGTGTAGGAATTTCTGCTGTGTATATTTGTACTGTGTTTTGTCTGTGTGTATCGTGTTGAGTAAGCAACACAGTCTAGTACACGGACATGCTGAATGGCTCGTATAGACTAAGTATTGTAACCTTCTTATCGGTCTTAAGAAAGATATTCCAATGTTCTGATGGCTTTTAGGACAGAATTTCATTACGTTCTAATTGATCTTATGACAATATATGTTAATCTTCTTATGGGATTTAGGACAGAATATTGTAACGTTCTGATGAGCTAAAGACTAAGTATTCTATTGTTTTAATTGCTCGCACTAAATGCTTTAGCATTTTTATCTGTCTTTGGACTAAATATTTAAACCAACTGATGGGTCTTAGGACTAAATATTGTGTAAATATGATGGTACTGAAGAAACAACTTCAGAAATATATGATGTTAAATACGAGGGAGTAAATTTCATATTATTGGTTGATATTTTATTTCTTGGGGAAAGGGCAAGAATTACTCACGACTTCAATCATTAATGATCATATGTCTCTGACTTGCAGACCACACCTCAGATAAGTATTTACTTCACAATGCGCTTTAAAATAAAGATACTCTTGTTTATGCTGGTCATGAGCTTGCTCCTGTTAGAGGTAAGTTTCTGATGCTCGTTGTAATTCAATAGAGTGTGTGGAATTAAATACTTTGATGAACCTTAAGGCCTTGAATCTTTGCATTAATACTTTTATATTAACAATATATATCAATACCTTCATGTTAATAGTTATCAATACCTATGTATTAATACCTGGAATCAATACTTGTGTTTCAATATCATGTGGAAATACTTTTCTATCAATACCTCGTGGCAAAATTTTAAGAAGTTTCAAAACCTCATAATCGTTATTTTTTCTTGTTCGTTGTACTGGGCGGCCGAAAAGTTACTGTGAAGTAGAATAGGTTTACAGAAAAGTTTCAATAGAAGTGCAATTCATTTTTTCAATAGGATTACATTATAAAAGGGCTTTTGGTGCCAGAAGATGTAACGTTGTAATAGGTGAACAGCCAATACACTCGTCTATGGATCACTGCAAACCATCAGGCATGTCGGAGTATGGTTGTGTTTAGGAAAATTGTTTGTTTTCTTCGACGACACCATAAATGCTCAACGTTACAACACTCACATTCTGAAGTCATTCTTAGGTGAACTCAAGTAGCAAGAGCTTGAAGAAGGCTACTGGTTCCAACAAGATGGAGTAACTGCACACACAGTTTTTTCTTTAGTTTTTGGAAAACGTTTTCACTCATCGTATGTATAATCTCCCGTGTGATTTGGCCTGCTTGGTCTCCGGACTTTACTCCCCTGATTTTGATTTTTGGGGTGCACTGAGAGGACAGGTGTACAAAAACAATCCACACAATTTAGAGCAGTTGAAGATGGCAATTAACCAATGCATCGAACAGATCACTCCAGCCACCTGCAGGATGTGTTCTGTTATATGCAGCGTCGAGCACAGAAATATCGTGAGGCCTCTCAGAATTTTTCCATCATTTGTTGTAGGAAAAATTGGCACATCGTGAATAAAACATTAGTTCTACTATGACATTACGTTAACATTTTACTACTGCATAGTCTCTTTGCGAACACCCTGCATTACTATAACAGTCTTATTGCATCCTCAGGCTTGCGTTTGGTCTAAAAACTCCTACTCTCTTTAAAAAGAGCCAAAACACGGCTGTTTGTACATGCATCTACTGATTCGTTTTTATTTTGTATTCCTGAAATTTGATCACTTTTTAGATCATGTTTGAGGCTTATTGTAGTAACTCATCGTCGTTCTAAACCCAACATGCGTATCTAAAGTAAGTGAGCTGTACAGTATCTATATATATGCAGTATCTAAAAACATACAGTATTTATAACTATGCAGTCTCTACAAGTACACAGTATCTATGAAAATACAGTATCCATGTCTATTTTGGTATGTTGGTGACCGGGTAAATTGAGTTATCAAATACTGATCTAGCTATTGGCTTGCGTGAGTGCTGGATTCGAAAGGCTTGCTTTTTGCTTCAATACTACCACTATGTCCTCAGTATTCACAATTTGTCTTAATATTTATCTAACTTTACTTAGTAAAACAAATTTGGTACACATGTGTTACTTTCTCAAATTTTACGATTAATTTGCTGAATATTATTGTTTTTACTATTGTTATATTTCTGGTTTAACCGCTGCATTCATATTCACCTGTTTTTTTGACTCGATTTTATTTTCCGTTTTGCCAGGTGTACATTTTTTCAAAAGAAAATTCATCAAGCTCAATGGTGCCAGTGGAGAGAATTATAAAAATGTTTATGCACGATGATAGTCTCTACGACGAGGTCACAGAGAAGATGAACTACGAGCAGGAAACTCAAGTTTCTCTTACCCAGGACACTGACGAGGAAGATCGCGAGGTGAGTGATTTCAATATCCTGATTTTGTAACATAAAAAGCAGCCAATTTTTATTTTATAATTGTAGGCACAATAGTCGAGTGATGAGTATCCCTACTAGCTATGCGCGAGACCAGGGTTCAAATTCCGTAGTTGGTGTCTGCCCGGTATTGGTTGATGAATTACACGTCGTGCTTGCGAAGCAGAAATCCGGACTTAAGGCTTTCATCAAGCTCATCAAACACTCCTACGAGCCTCTTCTTCAAGTGCACCAGAAAGAAGGGAAGCATCACCACTTGAAACGTTAGCGTTAAACATTGAAAACCCGATTCCATGTATTGTAGAACTTCATTGTTTTGCGTGATACTGTATATGGTGATATGTCGGGAAAAGTTACTTCCATTTCTACCGTGATTTTAGGTGTTGTGAGTGTCTGTAGTTCCCGTATGTGTAGTACGTGTCTGCACTGTGTTTGTGTGTTGTGCGTGTGTGCACTGTGCTTGTGTGTGTTGTGCGTGTCTGCACTGTGCTTGTGTGTGTTGTGCGTGCCTGCACTGTGTTTGTGTGTTGTGCGTGTCTGCACTGTGCTTGAGTGTGTTAAATCTGAGTAAAAAATCTGAGTAAATAGTACGTTCGTTCATTCATTTTCCTACTCACTTTTTTACTCATTGTGCCAGAAAGTGTTCGCTGCTCGACGAAAACACGTCAAGAAAATTTGCAGCCGCAACAAAGAGAGGATGGAGTTCGGGAACGCCGATAAGATACCACTGGGCCAGTTTCGCTGGCTCAAAAAGCGCGACATGGTTGTATGCTTCTCTGCTAAGGTGAGGAATTATCATGCAATTCTGTGCTTCTTCTTCTTCTTCTCATCCTGGCCAAAACTAAATTTGGTCGCCACAAACGTTGCAGCGAAGAGATTAGAGGGATAGTTTGAAGGGGAAAGCAAGTCTTTGCCTTAACAAAAACAAGGTCCACACTACGTTTTCCATTGTTCCACATGTACATAGAAGTCACGCTCACTATGATGAACTGTTCCTGAACACGACCTGACACTCCCATGAACAGTGTGTACGCAAAAACTAACCGGGAAGAGACCAATAGTTTATGTGAAGTACAATTCATACATCAACATAGGCATTAACACGTTGTTCAAAATTTAAATATAGCAATAAATTTTAGTTCTTCATACATATAGCCATAATTCGCTCTTAAGTTCACTGTAAATTCTTTGATGAATAATTCAATTTCATCCATAATTTCTATGTTGTACGTAAAATGCAACGATTGTATTTTACAAATTTACGAACATTATTTTGCGAACAGCACGAAAGCTGCACATTTGAATGTAAGAGAGATTACAAAGTACGTTTTTTTATTACTACCGTCGTTATTTTATCAATGATATGCAGGCCATGGTCTTATCATAAGGCATTAGATATGTTTGTAGTAAGTAATTCACGTACACAAACTCTTCTCTGAGAAAAAGTATGAAGTAACTACGGCCAAGGCTCATAAGGCTTTCTTATCTGGTTTTAAGACTTTATTATTTAGTTTTATGTCTTTATTATTTATTATTAGGCTTCATTATTTGATTTCCAGGCTTTATCATTAAGTTTTATGACTTTATTATTTGGTTTTTAAGATTTTATTATTTGATTTTATGGCTCTATTATCTGGTTCTAATACGTTATTATCTGGTCTTAAGGCTTTACTATTCGGTCTTAGGGCTTTATTATCCAGTCCTATTATTCGGTCTTAAGACTTTGTTAGCCGGTTTTAAGGTTATATTTGTCGGTTTTAAGGCTTATTGTGTGATTTTGTTGATCGTCATCAAGCAAGGAACTACACCGTTTATACTTTCTTTACTTGGTGTCAAAAATGAATGTGATGAACTCATTTTGTGGCCTCAATGCAAGAACTTTGAAAGATAACTAAGTGGGGTTTTAAAACAGAGGATAATGTTATGTATTATTATATTTTGATTCATAAAAGGGCATCAGGTTTAAATGTGCGAGTATTTTAGAAGTGTTCAATAAATGCTTAATGTAAATAAAAGGATAATACCCTGGTAAAAATCAAGTGGAATATTATCATAAAAAGAACGTGAGTCAATTACAGGGAGGCCCTTAACTAGCACTCCTTTTAGAAAAATATTAACGAACAACTAAGAAACGTAAAGAGATTGAGATAATTTGTGATCAACGATTACAGATGCGTAAATTTCACTTGTAGGTTGGGACGTCTACGTGGCTCAGATATCTCATACATGACGGATACCCAAGTATGAACCTGACAAATAAACCTCTCCACGGTCTAGCGCCACGGCTTCTTGCTCCAGAACATAAAGACTCAAGGTACTTAATACTTTAATAATGATGTACTTTAATAATGAAATTTAATAATTAATTCTTTACTTTAATGATGGAGAGCTAGCGAAACTGTTGTGTTATATCAGGTCTGAGTTGCGGTCAGACGAAAACACGTCAAAATTGATCTGCATACTTCAATATTTGTGCTATATCTTTTGTTAATTTAACTGCATTTACTTGCATAACACTTTCAGAGAGGCAACTATGAAGCAACTGATGAACTCTACAAGAATAGCCAATGTTCGGCACCCCTTCACTAGACTCGTGTCGGCCTTCAAAAGTAAATTTGAACCATGCAGAACCAACGAGTGAGTATTAATGTAGAAACTGTACACAACTCCCAGGCAATGTTAGCTTTCATTCCGTCTCATTCGCAGAAAAATGATTTTTTTAAATTTCAAGTTCAAATGTACATTTTTGTATTGTACTTTCCCAGCTCCCTTTTTTTTATTTTGGTGTCGAAAGTTCACAAGGTCGAAAGAACGAGAAAAACAGAATGCAAACTTTAAGTGATCAATTGCATCACAATTCGTAAAGTAAAGAACATCACAGAGTGTTGAAAACATCACGGAGTGTTGAGAACATCACAGAGTGTTGAGAACATCACAGAGTGTTGAGAACATCACAGAGTGTTGAGAACATCACAGAGTGTTGAGAACATCACAGAGTGTTGAGAACATCACAGAGTATTGAGAACATCACAGAGTGTTGAGAACATCATAGCGTGTTAAGAACATCACAGAGTGTTGAGAACATCACGGAGTGTTGAGAACATCACAGAGTGTTGAGAACATCACAGAGTGTTGAGAACATCACAGAGTGTTGAGAACATCACAGCGTGTTGAGAACATCACAGAGTGTTGAAAACATCACGGAGTGTTGAGAACATCACAGAGTGTTGAGAACATCACAGAGTGTTGAGAACATCACAGAGTGTTGAGAACATCACAGAGTGTTGAGAACATCACAGAGTGTTGAGAACATCACAGAGTGTTGAGAACATCACAGAGTGTTGAGAACATCACAGAGTGTTGAGAACATCACAGTGTTGAGAACATCACAGAGTGTTGAGAACATAGCAAAACTCTGCAAACGTCTTCACTATTCATTGGTGTCTAAGTACATATAGTGGACTAGTTACTAAATTTGAAGTGCCTGTAGTGATCACTCATTGTAGTGTGTGAGTATATTATGTGTAGTGTACTCGCTACCAAATGTCATATCAGATGCTGCTGTGGCCACATGTGTTTTGTGACAATACATACAAAGAGAAGGAAAAAACAATACATTACAAGAAGAGGAACTTTTTTCCATGAATATTAATGTAGAATAGAATAAGGCAGTAGAAACGAGTCGTTTGGCCCATTCTTCGGTTGCTGCCCAAGTCCCATGCCGTGTAATATACTGTGTGTAATAAGCGTCCCATGTAACATACTATACTCGTATGCCATATTACCTCGAATGTAGTGCAACTTGTTGGACTAAAGTTACACGATCTTATGAATCTATAAATCGTGAACTCGTACAGCGGGAAGCTCTGCATGCACTTGTCTGTGAAGTTCATCAATACGAAACAAGAAGGAAAAGATTTATGAACTGTAAATTGTACCTTGAGTTTAGGTTCAGAAAACACTTTTATTCCCTTTTATCGAACTAGAAATTCATCACTCGATAATTTTCTCACTGCGTTTTTCTTGGTCTCAATGTGCAACACTTGCAGGAAGTGCAACGGGCGTTACCTCGTGAAAGACTGGAGATCACTTGTGGATTTTAAAGCGTTCGTTCAGTTCTTGATCAAGCGCATTCCAGTTCCACAAGAAGCGAGCAGACAATCCTATTCTAAATACGACCGACACTGGCGCCCCTATTATCTGAACTGCGCAGTCTGCAACTTTGACTTCGACTACATCGTCAAGATGGAAACTTTTAAAGAGGATTTAAGGTGTGCTAGCGTCGCTTAATAAAATAATAGGAATTATGATAAAATTCATCGTGAAGTTGTGTTGTTATGTGTTTGATGTTTCTTAACTTTGAGGAAAGGCAGTTACCCATCGTTCAAGTTTATGATCGTAACCAAGATTTAGCCATAAGAAGGTTGAAAATAATTCATGGGATTCTCAACGTAAGTCAAATCATGATGGTCAGAATGGGACGACCACCAGTAAAAAAGTCCATGACATCTCACCATGAATTTATTAATTCTATCGCCACAGGAGTTGCTTTATTTCCAGTCACATTAGAACTTGAGAATTCGAATTTCGACAGCTTGCACTTTTCCTAAGTTGCCTCGCTGATGGTTCTCACGCTGATTCAGATTCAGAAGATAGTGGGAATTTTCTCGATCTGTAAGAACCTCAGTCACGTGAGATACGCTCGTCTTCAACAGTGAAAAAATACACTTCACCATGTATTGTGTAGGTACATCTCGTCATGTCTACCTCACACCATGTTTGCCTGTCGTTATGTGACCTGAAGCCATGTCTGCTTGCAGGTGTGTTTACTTGAAGTCATGTTTGCCTGGCAGGTGTGCATGGCACTACGCTCACAAAGCGCTCCACTTATCAACGCACTATGTACCTAATGATTATTCAACAGACTGACTCAGACCTAACATCAATTTTAGCAGATTGCAAAGGCCAAATTTTACATTTGAAAATGAACCTGGGGTTCTTTCCTATAATTTGAACCGAATGTTATTCCGTTATAACACTTCGTTCTACCGTCATATAAGATTATCTTTATACGTTGAAAACTGAAGCATGAATACCCGTCCTTTTACTTAGGGAAATGATCTCGGTGTTTTGATAGTTGTAAATTTTTGCAGACACATCCTGAACAAGCTTGGTTTCGAGTTAGAGCTCTCTGTGCACGCTAACGTCAAGAACGCAAGTGATGTATCGCTCGATTACTTCAAGGTGAGCTTCTTAATTACTGAATGTGTACAGCCAGTTGGTACCGTTAATTGGTACTGCTTGTTGGTACTGTTAGTTGGTACTGCTTGTTGGTACTGTTGGTTGGTACTGCTTGTTGGTACTGTTAGTTGGTACTGCTTGTTGGTACTGTTAGTTGGTACTGCTAGTTGATACTGCTTGTTGGTACTGCTTGTTGGTACTGCTGGTTGGTACTGCTTGTTGGTACTGCTGGTTGGTACTGCTTGTTGGTACTGCTGGTTGGTACTGCTGGTTGGTACTGCTGGTTGGTACTGCTGGTTGGTACTGCTTGTTGGTACTGCTGGTTGGTACTGCTTGTTGGTACTGCTGGTTGGTACTGCTCCCTAGTACCACTAGCAACCCAAGAATGGGCCGAACGACTCGTTTCTATTGCCTTATTATATTATATTATATTATATTATATTATATTATATTATATTATATGATATTATATTATGTTATGTTATATTATATTATATTATATTATATTATATTATATTATATTATATTATATTATATTATATTATATTATATTATATTATATTATATTATATTATATTATATTATATTATATTATATTATATTATATTATATTATATTATATTATATTATATTATATTATATTATATTATAGTTGGTAGCATGTAAAAGCCTAACATTTTCCTCATCACAAGCAGGAACACTAGTCACAGTTCAAAACCAACGTGAATGTTTTTCCTCAGAAGGAGAAATATTTACTACTTGTCTGAACCTTTTCTCTATTTTACGAGTTAATTCTCTAATAATCAACCTCCCGGGCGTAACTGAAGGCTTTGACTTAATATTAACCTGTAAGTAATAACCACCACAACCTCTGCCTGTAGCTTGCAAAACACTCTTACAAATGAACGAAGAATTTTGTTTGGTAAATTTTTATACTGTATACATAATGTATAATACTTTACACTCTCCTATCATTCCAGACAATCCCCAGGCCTATGATTGATCAGCTGTACGAGATCTACCGTCCTGATTTCGAATTGTTTGAATACACCATTGACAAATACATCAACTGACACCAGGACTCCTGAAACCACTGACACCAGGACTCCTGACACCACTGACACTAGGACTCCTGATACCACTGACACTAGGACTCCAGACACCACTGACACCAGGACTCCTGACACCACTGACACCAAGACTCCTGACACCACTGACACTAGGACTCCTGACACCACTGACACTAGGACTCCTGATACCACTGACACTGGTGCTGCAGCAAGCGAGTTTTCTCCAACCTAAAATTGCTGTATACGCTTCCAGCAAATTGCTGTATTCGCTTCCAGCAAATTGCTGTATACGCTTCCAGCAAATTGCTGTATACGCTTCCAGCAAATTGCTGTATTCGCTTCCAGCAAATTGCTGTATACGCTTCCAGCAAATTGCTGTATACGCTTCCAGCAAATTGCTGTATACGCTTCCAGCAAATTGCTGTATTCGCTTCCAGCAAATTGCTGTATACGCTTCCAGCAAATTGCTGTATACGCTTCCAGCAAATTGCTGTATACGCTTCCAGCAAATTGCTGTATACGCTTCCAGCAAATTGCTGTATACGCTTCCAGCAAATTGCTGTATACGCTTCCAGCAAATTACTGTATACGCAGCGCGTAAGTTCAGCACTGAAGTTAGTTGATATAAGAGTGGCACCTAAAAATGATTGAGTAATTTGTTGACTGTTGCACGGTTTTTAAGTACGATTTCTTAATTGTGATTGCATTTCATATATTTGGTTAGAATTTGTTACTGTACTTATATGGAAATGAGTTTGAACGACTGTGTAACTGAATTTTATCTTCTTAAAGAAAAAAGTCAATAAAAAGTATGCATGTACGAGTAAGTACTCGTATACTTAGTGTAGTAAACAGAACCTGACCAGCAAACTGTATGAATTTAGATTATTGAGTTTGCCAGCATGCCTTTGTTACATAGACACTTGGAGAGTTTTTTTACTCAATTTAACTTATGGGGATTGTTCTAAATACATCTTGGAAACTGACCTACGAGATTTATGATAAGAGATTTTACGAACAACTTTGTGTATTGCATGTACGGTACCCCACACTGATTTCGTCTTGAGTGTCCCGAGCAAAACTTATTTGGGTCCGCTAGAAGGAGAGGGACAGTGAGGAGTTGCAGAGTCGTGCTGGAACAGTGGCTATCAGCATTTATTTCCGAGAGGATTCTCCACCATTGGTAATAACGGCGACTTCACAATATTCTTGGTGAGATTGTTTCACTTTCACTCCTGGTTTACAGCGTTCTCATTCTGGCAATATTTTGTGAAAACCCGATGATCAAACATTTTTGTAGTACGATTAAATGCTGGCCAAAATACCGTGCCGAATTGTGTGAGAGAGAGAGAGAGAGAGAGAGAGAGAGAGAGAGAGAAAGAAAATGTGGGCATTGCTAGTCAATTCCTTTTTATCTATGAGAAGATCTCTAACAAAATTATTTCTGCAATTATCGTAGCTTCTGAAGCAGTTTTAGAGATGCCAAGCGCAAAGGATCGAAATGCAGAACTTGGAACAACAAAATATCTTCAATAATTTTCACTGCCTTGCTTGTGGTGCTGCTCATTATGTCATTGCAACGGGACGGAAATCAATTTCCATCCCATACTGAGAAAAAACTTTCAATCCGGTGGAAATTTTCTAAAACTCTCAAGAAAGTCCGGTATGGGACTTCGGTATTGAACCAAGAATGGGCCAAACGGCTCGTTTCTATTGCCTTATTCTATTCTAAATTGCGAAGAAATTTTATGCCCGAAAACAAATGTTTTCGGATCATCGGTAAGTTTTATGAAGACCTGAGCAGAATACGTGCTCTACAATCTGAAAATTTAAAATCAAGCAGTTTTATCTTTTTATGAGAGGGTAAATCAATTGAACAATTTTAACGTAGTCTATGCACCAGGCACATGAAGGTCTCTGAAGTTAACTCTTATATTGAATGCATGCACGGATTCCCTCATTCTTAAGTCGTAGTCTTGTTACAGCTTCTTGGATTTTGTTCTTCATTTTTGTCCATAGTTCTCATATTTCGAGGAATGCAACTCATCTTACGACGTGAAATGTCCGTAGAGTTTTACATTTTACGTTTGTCGGTATTTTCTCGCTGTACTCACGGTGCAAGACTTGTGTATCAACCCAAGAATTGTCAAAACGGCTCTTTGCTGTTGCCATATTCTGTTCTGTTGTTCTTTCAAGTCTTAATTCTAATTGTTATAGGCTGAAACTAACAGCTGTCATTCAACGTACGAGATATATTACAAGTTGATAAAGATATTCAAACTCCGTCCTGACAGGAAACTTTCCACTTTGAAAAAGTATTTCTGCGGCATTATTTTCCTGATTTCGTCATTTACTTTAGGCTATGAAATGTCAACTATCTCAGATGAAGAGTCTTTTTTCTCACTTGAGCAGACCAGTTTTATTTGTAAGGTGTCTGCTTATGCCACTGCATACTCGAGTAATAGAATCAGTGATGAGGTGAAAAAATTAAAAATTATATTTCCTTGTTAGAATTAATAATATTATTATTGTAATAGTAGTTTTTGTTGATTTCTAAAACCCACTCATCTTTTTAGTGTTGTCTATTTATTCTACTTACACGTTAGATGAAGTTTGAAAAAGTTCATTTAGCGCTAGAATATTTTGCTGCTTATTTATGTTTCGTCATCCTAGCCATAGGAACGTTTTGACATGTCTAGCGGGATCAATGATGTTTTAAATGTCACGAACCGAAACTTAAATCTTTGTTGATATTAATATATTTCCTATACTGTGTCTTGTTTTTATGCGGAAAATTAAATCTACTTTTCGGTGTCATATTATTTTCCCATTTTAATATAACTTTTATACTGATGGCTTGGACACTACTGAAAACTATGCTAGACAAGCTTGGGTGGTAACTTCATTTACCAGACATGATGTTCGTAACTTATTTTGGCAGATACAATCAATGCCGCAACTCGTTTTGGCAAACGTCTAGACACACACAACCGATGTTCGTAACATAATTCTTAACCTCTACGGGTAGTGGATTCTTTTATCTAGTCTCATTCATTGTCTCTATTTCTCATATTTCCAGTCATTTAAAATTAGTAAGGAATTTTGATATTTCTACACGATATTTTTGTATTCGCCTTTATTTTAATAGTTATTGTAAGTTGCATTACGCTTTGTGTTTACGTATTACTGTTCATATGTTCATAGTAATGTAAAAAATATATTGGTACCCAGCCTCTATTTTTAAACAATATCTTTCCCTTGAGACTTGAGGAGATGCGAACCAGCGCTCGATTCCTTACGATAATTTTACCACTAATTTTTCTTATATACCATTATGATTATATAATAGAATAATTATTATTATTTCTTATATGTAATTATGTAATTATCATATTATTACATTAAATATTTAAATCAGAATTATTTCTTATGTGCAATTATAGAACTATATGTACAACTTTTATTAATCATTTAGTTTTGACAAAATTGGTTCACAGCTGCGATCATTTCACTCATCTGAACAAAGTTTTCTTGAGGCAAAATTCGAAGTCAGTCTCATTTGCCCTAATGAAATAGAATTGGATCTTCATAACTTTGATGCTTGAATTCTTTTTAGCTCTAATTTTATGCATATGCTAGTGTGAACAAAGAACTGGGGAGTTGAGTCATACTGATTATTTCTTTGAGGTATTGGCCCAATACAAACTCACTATACAAACACAAATTTGCAGTCTCTTTTGTATGGGTGTTATTCGGAAACCAAATTTTGTGTTTCTGGGAGTGTCATAGAGTTTTAGTGTGATTTTCATGCGTCCACAGGTGCTGCAGGTACTGCTGCATGCGTTAATGGACAGTCTTTTGCCAACACTTGCTGTTGAAAGGTGTAAATTTCCCTCCTGGTGAACTACAAGATTATATGAATTTAGTATTTCCTGTAGCTGACTATTGCAAGTGAGAATGCATACTTACATATGGATTCTATTAGGAAAAGAACTTTTTTAAACTCGTAGTTAGCAAATAAAAACGCAGCTGTGCTTTTCACGCGGCAGTCGTGTTCTGAGTACACAAAGATGCACTACTTTTCTTGTTGACAGGCGAAATAATACAGGAATAATGAACAGCTGGTCAACTGAAAACTACGACACTGTGATGTCATGATGAACCCAATATCTCACAAGCCTGCTGCCTAAAATAGCCGGAGGGATCTTTTATTCACATTCGAGCGACCAGAGTTGCAACACTTGGTCGTTACGAAGTAATTCATCCGTACTAGGGTTTATTCGTGTACAGTGTGCGTACTTGCATCGTCGTATTTTCGAAGTGATCCTGTAAGAACATATCTCAAAGTCTTAGCTCGAAGATTTCGTTGGAAATAACTTCGTATATTTTCAAGTCAATATCTACCCTTGTGAAATACTGAAAACAATTTCTTAGAAAAAATTTGTATATACTTTTAGAACTTCAATCAAACTTCTGACATTCAATAATTTTTATTAGTAACATTTGTCCTTAAAAAATTCCAAGATGTAAATAATTGGTGCATAAAAAAGATATTAATGCCATCCCAATAGACGTAAGAGACGCATTGAAGCTTGCCTCCTGTTTTATTGAATTAAGTTCGTTTGTTTAATAACAATTTGCGTGTTGATTTGTTCCGTTTACAACTTGTAAGATGAGTCAAACTTGTGGATGTCGAAGACTATGAGAAAACATTTATTTATGCCTTATCTTAATTAAGATTTTGAAGTTCTGGGATACGACGAGCGAAATTACAGAATATGAGTAATTTTACTTCGAATACCAAGGTATTGGCTTTGGTGAGTCGCCAGTGTGCTTGTTCGAGTACGTACACCAAAGTGGATTCGAAAGACTGATCACGCTTCTAAGACATATCACATTTTTATCAAATTTGAAATTAAATTAATGTTTCTAAGAACAAATTCATGTTTTTAAAAATTAATGTGATTCACTTCAATGAGTGAGTGGTGGTTTGTAGCGGTAACTCACTACCGAACTGAACTATTGTCTGCTATACCAACTGCAGGTATTCCACTCTCAAACTTAAATTCAATTCCTTTAAGTAGGAATCTAAGCCACTCGCGTATACTTGAGTACATAAAATTGTGATAAAGCAGAAAATTAGAAGACGTTGAAGGTAGCACGTTATAGTAAACTTTGTTTGTTCAAATTCTGCCTGTGTTCCTCCTATTTCTTCCTAGTCTTCTTGAAACAACTTAAGATTTGTTGTTCTGGATCCTACAGCCGTCGTCGACATTCAGACTAAAATGTTGAGCAAGCATTTCTGGAAGCTTCTGACAATTGTCTGTCTCGTAACCTTCATATATGAGGTACGTTTTTAATGTTTTTGTTTTTAACAGTTGTTTTGTTTTAATGTTTTATGTTTTTTAACACTTGTTCAAATTAACTCAATTGTGTTCAAATTCGCGTTAGAACAGTTGTTAATTAGCTAAGAGTTTATAAATTTATTGTTAATGACTGCTATTTTTTATCAATTTTATAGGTGCGACTAAGGTCATTTATACGTGATTGTCTAGTTTTTGAAGGGTGACACTTGATCAAACCAAGAACATCTTCCACGTGTAGGTCATCCAGTTCGAAACTTCCGAAAAGCATTTCAGGTTTCGAGGTATAAAAAAATTCCACTGCAAACAAACTTTTCAAAAATTTATATAAGAGTTGATAAGTTTTTAGTTTCTAAAGCGAATACTTGCACTTCACATTTATGATCAATATTGAGATGCGATACTCAACTTTAGATGAACTGTTAAACAAAAGATTTATCTGAACTATAGTCGCAGTTATGAGTTACAATGGTAACAGTACTCCCCATAGTTACTGTTATTATATACATTGGTAACAGTACTCCTTATAGTTACAGTTATAATATAGATTGGTAACAGTACTCCCC
>VCRD01000117.1:369976-384135 GCA_006783055.1 Trinorchestia longiramus
CCGGTTATTTGCACCAACGTGCATTACTGAACATTTTTCAATGTTGAAGCTCATTTGCCAGGTTTCAGTCCATTGTAGAAGACGACGGTTGAGGTCTGATTGGATAGTTGCTCTGTCCCTTTCGGTGAATGCTCTGTGACAGAGTTTCGTGTCAACGGCGAATTTGTTGATTTTACTGATTGGTAACAGTACTCCTTATAGTTACAGTTATTATATACAATGGTAACAGAAACACACTAATCACCACATATACTGTGATATATTAATATTAAGTACAGAATTGTGCAAAGAAGTATTTATTAGCAGTTTTTGAATGTGTTATAAAACGAAGCATGAATAATTTGAAATAGAGTCTATGAAAAGGCTTAAAGTATTTAACAGGCTATTGAGTAGCTACAGAAGTCAAATCTAGGTGCTGATGAATTTTATTTTGTTATTTAAATCATTGTAAAGTGCGTTTTTATTTCTTTAGTACTCACCTGTCTTTGGCCAAAAACGGTTAATTAATAATTTGTTTCACGTATACGCTGCGTGAACCAAATTATGAAGTACGGCATCGTGTACCGCGTCATGTAATGCAAACATGTTGTTGGATTTTCCATTTGCATTCTTATAACTCATCGAACATCTGCAAGTGACTGAGTTCGTCTGGCATCTTCCTCTTACTTCTGAAGGCAAGCAGACGAACAAGCGTGACAGAATCATACACAGAAACTTAATGTAAGGGAATCATACTGAAGTGACACTTAAAATTGTTCCTATTTTGATACACAAAATTATTAATCATAAAATTCCTGTAGACGATGTGGTACTAACAACTTCTCACCCCGCCACGATTTGCTCAAAAATATAAATTGCTCACCATTGTAAAAAAGCAACAAAATGCAAGCTCGTTGATCTAGTATTTTCATTGTACGCTAATTTTTTCAACTCATTCATGTATTCTATTTCCATATTTTCTCCCGTTTTTAGGTTTATCAACAAGAGGACGGATTTATCATTGCAGAAATGACGCCAAAGAACTCCCTAGGAAACGCAGTAAAAACTCCTTGTCAAAATTCATGTTTGGGTATCACGACTCAAGCGATTCATGTGAACGAGACGAAGTCTGCAGTGAAAAATGACTTTTTCTTACGGAAAAATAGAACCTTGCACCATGTCAGTACTGACATGTTACCCTACAGCCCATCAGCAGCACAGAATGCAGTCCCAGATAACCGTGAAGTAAGTATGAGACGACGTCTTAGTGGTTCATAATGACCGCCCGCATGCGTCTTTCTTTATAAATGTAATAAAATTCTGCTATGGATGAAGTGAGGATAACAAACGTTCATATGAATGTTAATTACAAGTACAAGCTGAGGCTTAAAGAAGCTGCGGAGTTGAGCAAAATTTCGAAGTTTGCATTACGCACCAAAGACATCAAGATTTCCCTCTGTAAATGAAGCAGCATAGGAGCGTTGTAAAACTGCCCTCTTGCAATGGCGAAAAAATCATCGTCACCTTTCAATTACCTGTTTGTAAACTAGATCTATGAATACAAAATGGTTTACCTGATAAAAGTGCAATAAATAGCAGTGACAATGAAATCACACTGAAGTTTCTACGATCGTATGTTAAGCAATTATATGTATTTGAAAAAAGGAAACTTTGTGGCCCACCCTGTATAATAAGAACTTATTAAGACATTTATATCGTACAGGATGTTTTTGCCTCTCGACGTGATCTGGTGTTACAAGGATGCCAAAGGTACGGAGTCCAGGCGTCGTACAGTGTAGGCTCGGAGTCACACAACATGAAATTGGTTCCCCTCCAGCAGCTCCGATGGCACAAAAAGCGGGATATGGTAGTGTGCTTTTCAGCAAAGGTAAGTTGACGGTCTTACACTTCACCATACATATCCAACTTTGTTAGTAGTTTTCTAGCAGTATTTCCTAATAACAAGAGGGACAGCATTTTCTTTACAATGTGTCTTTGATAACCTGAGTATACGGCAGTCACCATTAATATGTATAGGTAATCCGAGATGTCTTTGAATAAATTGGATGATATATCCCGTGAAACGCACTCAGGTGACCTGAGTAGCCATGGATTATGTAACCTTAGATCATTGGCACGTGTGTAGCCAGAATTTTCCGATATTTGACACAATTTCTTATTGAAGCTTTATGTGTATATTTTCTCGTCAGTTATCTGACGTAATTATTGAAAATCTATGCACAAATAATTGTTCATGGCCTCATCTTAAATACGTGAAATGCGTTTTTAAAATTTTAGTAAAAACCTTCACATGAAACACAAGTTCCATCCTCCAGAATCTTTCAAAAATTCTTGCCCTGCAAGTGTCAGCCTGGTCATCACGCTACCGTATTTCATTATTTTTTGTATCCACTTTCCTAGAGAACCAGCGTTTGACTTAGCAGTTTGTCCATCTATCTTGTTATTGAGGGCTTGTTCACATTCTTTCATCTGCCTAGAGCAGAGGTTCTCGACCACGGGTAAATTTACTAGGGCCTAGGGGGTAAATTTATCCCTGGCTGAGACCCTCTGTCCTTGAGGATGATGAATTATGTGGGGAACATGGAATGAAGGGTCCTCGTTTTTACGATCTTATGCCAATTATATACATTTGCTCAAGACCAATTATCATCAATTCAAAAGAGCGCATCGGATTGTCCTTTCTCTCCTGTCACAACATGACCTCAAACGTACATCAAAAGAAGTTGACATTGCAAATACATATTGCTATGTATTTTTTGAGTGATATAATCTTTCATTTTAGGCTCACCTCGTCATTTAGGTGTAAGTGAACTGGTTCAAATGTATTAACTCTGTAGTAGTGAACAAAATTAACGATGGTATTCTTAAACCTGATGAATCCATCTCGAATGATATCTCGAATGATATCTCAAATGATATCTCGAATGATATCTCAAATGATATCTCGAATGATATCTCAAATGATATCTCGAATGATATCTCAAATGATATCTCAAATGATATCTCGAATGATATCTCGAATGATATCTCAAATGATATCTAGAATGATATCTCAAATGATATCTCGAATGATATCTCAAATGATATCTCGAATGATATCTCAAATGATATCTAGAATGATATCTCAAATGATATCTCGAATGATATCTCAAATGATATCTCAAATGATAGGTGAGTGAATTCTGCCCTCAGGTTGGAACATCAACTTGGCTCGAGTACCTGTTACAGGACAAGTATCCTCCTTCTCAGTATCTGCAATGGAAGCGCAACCCCGACAACTCTATGCACCTCATCGCTGAAAAAACACTGAAGCCTGAATTTCCAGGACAACCGTGAGTCCTAAGCCAAAAATTTGTGAAAATGAATAGAATCAAAAGCTAGAAATTTAACACTTAGGTGAAGAAGTCACCTTTAAGGTGAAGAAGTCACCTCGAAGGTGAAAAGTCATCACTAAGGTGAAGAAGTCACCTTTAAGGTGAAGAAGTCATCACTAAGGTCAGGGAATTCCTTCTGGGAAAAGAGAGAAATGAACATATTTTCAGTTAACGAACTTCATTAAATGTGTTCGTATTTTTGCCTCGTTATCTCTATAAAACGTAGCTAAAGAATGGGTTTTAATGAAAAATGTTTTACAATAAACCTATTGAGGGTCTGACTTTTATCGCACCTGTTGCGCCCCCACACAGTCTTTGTCTGCACTCAGCATCAAGGACACTACATCTGATTGCTTTTAGACAATTTTATTGAATACTTTCAGTTCAATATTATTTCTTTATCACTGAAACTAAGACCAGGTCTTTCTCATGAGTGAGTAGCTGTTCCAATCTTAAACTACAGTTTGATGTCCAAAAAACCAAGTGTGCAGATATTCGTCTCGTATCACAGAGAGAAGGTTATCCAACAGCTGTTAAACTCGTCGAAAATTGTGAACGTGAGGCATCCTTTCGTGAGAATTGTATCTGCGTACAGGGACAAGTTCGAGCCTTGTCTGTCTCAGAGGTAAGACATCTATAGTGGGTTCATATTCATCTCACCCTTTTTCTCCATTCGTCCCATCTGCTGTAACTAATTCTGTCAATATTCTAAATCTAAATTAAGTACAAAAACACAATTGGACTACTAAAATATTTCAGTCATTCTTCTTTTGTCAAATCGATCGCTGTACCAGAATGTATGTGTCTAAAATACTCATTGAAATCTCCGAGCGTATGAGAGAGAAATTACGTACAACCTCTGACATCGGACGGCTTCTAACCTTACTCAGTTACAAGTGTGGGAAAAACTGATATTGTGCGTTGCCATTTCATTTACAAAATCGTTATTCTTAGAAAATACAATGTGCATGCATTGTTGATTCTTCTTTTGAGGTAACGAATAGAAGAATGATTCCTATTGCATACGAATGCATCCATACATGTGCATACAGTGTAAGAAATCATACTCAACTGAGAATTACTTTAAAGAGTGTTCTCATACTAACTGTGTCAAAGTTACTATCTATTATCTCAATAAGTATCTGGTGCTCCTAAAATTGGATTAGAGTACATTTATGTTTCAAAGGCTACGTCAAAGAGGAATACTGTTCTATCTTACGACCGTTAGTGTCTCTACTGAACTTTAGAGTGAGTGTCACCACAAAGTCTCTTTGCTCTACCTTCATCATTAATTGCACGCGTTCTTACATAATTTTCCGACTCCTGCTCACTGGGGCAGCTGATGGTAATTATTTGAGATTCAGCACAAATCATGTACTTTGTAAAGAAATTAGAAATATCAACAAATTTAAAATTATATGATGTTCTTTGAATGAAACTGATGTACATTTAAACAATGATTTTATATACATTATTTAAAATACCATTGCATGATACGTGAAACATTTTTCAAAAAAAGGGAAAATTGCTTAAACGCTTCTAGCATTCATTATTATGCTGCATATTTCTCATATTGCTACTCTCGTTCTCAATGTAACCTCGGTGGTATGTAAATATTCACCAGAAATTACCCATAGACCGTGCACTTCTCTCGCTTCGTAGCTTTATTTAGTTTCATATTAACGACTGAATGAGCTAAATATTACGAAAGTGATGCATAAGGAATTTCTACACCCCTTCATCAAGCACAAACATTAAATAAAGCTACAGTGTCTACGTCTGACCCTGTTCGCCAAAGAACCAAACCCATGCTTCCATTTGTTGCCAAGGAATTAAAATCAAACTTCTACATGTCATGGCTCAGTCTCCCTCGAACCAATGTGTCATTTATTGTGACACTTTTGTACGGCTCGCCCACAGCACTTGCTACGGTAAAACTTATATCAAAATGTGGAAGTCGATGCTCACTTTCAAGTCGTTCATTGAGTTCGTGGTGCGGACTGTTCCTGCGTCCACAGCTGCCGATATTAAGACCTTCTCTTTATTCGACCGACACTGGAGGCCGTACTATCTAAACTGTGCTGTGTGCGACATCGACTACGATTACATCGTCAAGATGGAGACATGGGACGAAGATATCAAGTAGGAAATCAGTACATATATATATATATATATGTATATATATATATATATAATATAATAATGAGTGGTTTGTAAGAATTGCACACATGTGTGCAAGACTCACTAGCGAAAATGATGCATTCTCTCAGTTGTAGTACGAAATCAGTGTCTCATTAAAATGAGGTACTACATTCACTTAAATTATTATTATATTTCTCAATATCGTGCGCACTGCCAACATTTTTCAGTTCACGGAAGAATGTATGCGGTATACATTATATGGATGTATATCATTTTTTATTTCTTGAGCGCGATAGTTGGCTAGATTATTAAATGCTTAAATTTTATGATATTCAGATGCTAATACAGATACAAACAAGTGTCCAGTAAACGCTGAGTCATCACATATCAAGTATATATCGCTTTTATTCCTATGTTTTCGTTTAGTTGTCAGTGACAGATTAATGTGCAGGATGAGCATCGTGATCAATAAGATTTATTTTCAGTAGTAACGCACAAATCTTTTCTTTTCTTGTGCGCAAGAGATGAGGCAGCTTTACATAATTATTCTACATACACATTTGGTTTGTTTCCCAGTTGCGTCATGAATAAGGACATCACAACTCAAAAGAAAGTGTGTGAATTTCGATCACATCGCATCTGGTCTCCCGCTGTAACATATAAAGAGCTGATCATCTGCATTCCGTGCGTGTGCTGAGTGTGTTTTAAAGTGTTATTGACATACTCTAAGGTGACGCAAACTACTTCTAACGATATGTATTGTTGTTCAATTCTATGCTTGCAACCATGTACTTTGGAAAATACTCCACATTGTCTCCTGTTTTCGGTCAGTACTAAGGGAAACTAGCGAGCGTAATCTGTAAATTCTTTACTGCTACGCTGAGAGAGTCGTCCTCTACATTACAGCACATCCCAGTCTCAGTTTCTTCTGTTTTCCTCGTACCAGTTTGACTTCTATTCCCTCGTGTGGTGATCGCCCACCCGAGATTGAGTGCACCTTGAAAAGTCGTTAAATCAATTTTATTCTTCTACTGGCGCCTGCATCACCAGTTTCATTATTCCCATTGGTAACACAGTTATTCAAATGATACCAGTTTGGGATTAACTATTACTCATCAAATTGATATACCACAGGTACATTTTGGACAAGTTTGGGTTCAAGAATGACGAATATTCTCACAAAAACCGCAGAGACTCTGACACTGTAGCTCTAGAGTACATCAAGGTATGTTCATACATATATACATTCTATTTTGTGGGTGTTTTGAGTAAATATATTCACAGTTTTACATGTATTTGCCTATGGTTTCATCCCTCTTGCAATGTAGCTTGATTTTCAGTTCACGATACTTTGACCAAGTACTTGGTCGGTATTACTACAGAAGCAATCTAACATTTGATCTAATATTGTTGGTGAAATTTCCATCTATGCCCCTCAATCTTCCATAGTGTTGAATTCAGATACTTAAGTGTGTTCATTATGCAAGATGCTTCAGACGAAATCGACTCCAATAATATTAACTGAAATCAGTATATGTACTGTACATATGTATGACATCACCAAGGTTTCATGACACTGATGCTTATATGATCTGTAAAGTCGAATGGTCTGAATTATTGTTACTAACCCTAAATAATATTTAATGGTTGAAGGTTAATGGGGTTCGCTATTTTAGTCAATTTCCAGTGATATAGCTTCGGTGTGAGCTTAGTCGGTTTGTTTCTTGAAACGTCGAATAATTTTCCCGTTCTACTGCTTGTAATGACGACTTCCTCGTGTCCTCGTGTCTTAAACTCAATTAAAAATTAAGGTTATTGTGAACTGAATTTACGAAAATTTACTAAAGTTCGTAATTAGTTTTGCGTATCTTCAATAGTATACAATGAGACTGAATGCTATTTGTTTACGATAGAAAAGTATGTTGAAACAAAGTATACCAATGTACTTTTTACTTCTATTCATTTCTTGTAGAAATTACAGTGTTCGTTTTCTTCAGATAATTGTTGAATGAGTGTGGTGAAACAGTGAAGAACTGTCAGGTATTCATTCGCTCACGCTCTTCTGGCTTCCTTGCCTTGCAGTTGGTCACCGATAACAGGCGTTAAAAGCGTGTGCTTTGAGCGCTTTAAGTCGAATATTTTAAACAAATTCACTGATACAAGGGAACAGAGAAGCTTTCACTTGCATACACTCCCTCCATGAAGCAGTTCGTACTGTCAAGAAAGAGGAGTGTGCCGCTGTGCACTAAGCAGTCCGCACACAAGCAGGAGTTATAGGCCGCTGCTTGAGGAGTTTGTTGTTGGTTCGCTAAGATTACAAATTAACCAGTACCTAGGTAACAAATAAAATATCGATAAAATAATCATTAAAATTATTAATTAACATGACAATTTATCTAAAAAACATGTATTTTTAAAATGAGTTTTAACTACGTAAACAGAACAGCAAAGTAAGGATTGTAGTGCACGAAATTGATAAGATTGGTATTTAGTAGCAGTCACCTTTAATAATTGCCTGCCCGTTGTGTGCTAAAATGACAATACTGCTGAATACCGAATAATTTTTAGTAAAAAAATTCTAAATTTTGGGAACTTTTTTTGTTCCCAAGTTTCGGAATAATTCATAAATAAGATATGTCATATCGCCGAGCTGATTGTGTTCGTATAACTTACTCATTTTTGTTTTACTTTTGCTCTACAGGCGCTCCCCAAGTCCCTCATCTTGCAGTTATACAAACTCTACTCAATCGACTTCGAAATGTTTGGCTATACAATTGATGCCTACCTGCAATAAAACTGCAATGCTTCTCGTGAAAATTCATAAAAACAATCCGGAAACAGCCTAAATTAGGTAACCATAATATTAAAATTTTTTAGTAGATGAAGTAAGCATCAGCATTGTCGCGATATAAAATTATAGTTGTCTTGAGCATCATTTTATTATTTTGAAACAAAATTAACGTGCATTTCACTTCGTTAGCAATTAGAAACGATTGTCAGCCCAATTAATTAGCAGCCACCGTAGTCGAGTGGTATGCGGCCCGTGTTCTGTATCGGGTCTCTGCTTGTGCAGAAAGACTGCGTGCGGGTTCGAAACCCGGCTATGAATACGAGCTGTTTCTCGTTTCACGCCGTGAGCTCGCACTTATCGGTAAGACCTCAACTCCCCACCCATGGACACATCCCAGGATCGTCGCATGGAGCTCACCATCATCCTTACTCTAAGAATATTAACCTTAAGAATTTGAAAAACCAATGTACTAAATGTCTATGTACTGTGTACTTGATTGGAAATAAAGATTGTTTGTCTAACTTTCATCGCATCGTTGAATGGTGACATTGATCTAGAGCACTGGATCTTAATGTGGGGTACGTGTACCTCTATGGATACGTAAATATTGCTCAAGGGGTACATGAATATTACTTCATTATTAGCTAATTTCTGATCATCATGAGCCCAATTTTTAGTTCATGTTCGTTATTAATTGTAGAACTAATATATTCAATAATACTTTTTTACGTAATGCGTGATATAAAGCCGCTTAAAATTATTATTGATCCAATTTTTCAACGAAGCAGAGTCATCCCATAAAATCATTACATTCAAATTTTGATCGAAACTTTGATACATCGTAATATACATATGTATATCAAACTTTGCTTCATTTCAATGTTAGTGTGTGACGAACTTAGCAGTGGTGCAGGAAGCTTTCAAAACGGAAGGCACTGGTGAAACATTACTTTTGAAAGGTGAAGGGGTAGTTTACAAACAGAACTAACTGGAGAAATACGTAGGGACTTATACAAAATAATAATAGATAAATTACAGCATTCTTTCCTTTAGATCATATCTGTTCAGTTTCCCATGTGAAGTAACGACATTAAAAGTTAATATTTTGTATTACGATGGAATTATAGATATAGACTGTTTCGTGGCAATTAATTCGTTATTCAGCATTTGAACGCTTATTGATGTAATATACTCGCATAGAATACTTTAACTATGTAATTTAAATCATTTATGTATTATGTATAGTTTGTAATAATACAAATATTTATATTTGCAATTTTTCACTAACAATAATGTTGATTGTAAATTGCATATGCAATATGTACATACATGTTTCTTCGGTTTGTTATTCTCCTAATTCTTCCTCCGTACTTATCTTATAATAAACAAATATATTTTGACTGTAAACGCAATAGTTTATTTTAGCGAACTATGAAATAGCAAGGAGTACGCAGAAAAGTGCTGGGGTACGCATAAAATTTATTTCAAAAACCACTCATGTAAAGACATCCGTAGTTGACGAGTGATTGCTCCTTACCACCAACTTCATTTGCTCTAGCGTAGTGTTTCTCAAAGTGGTCCGTGCCGCCCCCCTGGGGGCGTTGAGGAAATGCAAGGGGGCGGTTGGAGGGTACGCCTTTAATAGAGGGCGTATATTGCTGTATAATATACAGTAATATAATCATTAGGGGGCGGTAGAAAATCAAATAGTGTCCTAAGATGATTGAAAAAACTTTGAGAAACACTGCTCTAGCGTTCACTCCAGAGTTCGTGCTCCATCTCGAGCTATCATTTTGTTCCCTCTTATTCTGTGACGGGTCTTAGTTACGGGTTTCTCTAATTATTTTATTCATGAAATATTTGCAAATAACCCGAAATATCTCCTCTGAACCGAATGAAATACATTATGTCTACATTTCCAGAGTTAATTTTTTGGTATCCGCATGCCTGTGGAGACGAATGTTAATGATTTATTTTGACAAAAGTTCACTGCTTGTCCTGGTGGTGGCCCCACTTGGATATAATGGTTCGGCGGATGAAAATCAGTAACTTGTTCCGTTGGGAGCCAATGTGGTACAGGCATCCCACCCGCGGAGTGAACGTTGTTGTTTGCACTACTGGCTTCTCAAGGAAAAGGCATATTTTCTCTCATCTTTTTCGTGATACGTAACACGAAACACATCTATAAATACTCGTACGTAATGGCTTTTATCATATGGGAGTGATTCATCGATGTAAGTGTGACGTTCTGTGATATAGCTGTCAGTGAACTCTGAAAAAATATGGACCACTTCTAGGACGATCTGCTCTCTGAGCTCCAAATGAGTTGAAATCTATTGATAAATTATCCTAATACTAAATAGTTCCCGTGAAAATACCACGGTTTATGTTTGATTTATTTGAATTTATTATAAAGACGAATGCATTGAAGATTTACGACGAATTATTGTGTTTTACATGAATATTTTTCATGAATACGTACAGAACTTCTATTCTGCATCTTATCTACCGGTAACATGGCCGTGTAGGAGAAAAAGGCCAATAATGCAAAAAATTGTGTATTTTATAGTAATCCAGCGTCTTTGGTCTCCACAATACAATGCTTATAATACATATATACCCGTTCTGATTTCCATTCAACCATTTTTCTTCAGTAATAGATAGGAAGAAATGGGATGGACACACACACAGATAGAGAGATAGATAGAGAGAGATGTGTATGCATAGAGATAGCGACGGAGATGGAGATACACTGTCTGTTATATACTCGTAAGTAAATTCAAATTAGTCAAATCTAATCATACTTATAACGCAATTATGGATAAAAATCCTTAATTTTAACACTTTTAAACCGTGCAATTCCTACGGTAACTATTTAGTTTTATAGTAATCAGGTGCCTTTGGTCTCTGCAATACCTAAATTTAAAAAATATGAATTTCCTATCTTTCCCTTATTGTGGACACTAAAGAGGTGTATAGAAATACACAGCTTTCAGTATAACTGATTGATGTTTAGTTAACAGAGCTTGTATGGTACATCGAAATGCACCACACCACAGACATAAAATTTATAAACAAATTTTATAGCATAATTAGATTTCCTCAACATTAAATTAAAATAACTTTAGAAAATAAGTAGTTGCTAGTAATAGGCGTTTTGTTCGATTCTGTTGACCACAAGAAAACATGATACATCCGTTCCAGGCGCCGATACAACTGATGATCCTCGAGCTCTACCGTCTCTATCACCTCGATTTAGACATGTTTGGCTACACCATCGACAAATTCCCTAACTGAGTACTAACTCGGTGCTCCTGTTTTGGTTGCTAGATTTTAGCGCAAATGACTGCTGGAAAAGTTAATAGGGAGTTGATGGATGTGCAAAACTGTTCACTTATGCCTGTTAACTGGGAGAACAACACTGAAGTAATAAATTGAAAAATAATGACTTCAATTATGATGCTACACGTAGTAAAATAGAATAAGGCAATAGAAATGAGCAGTTTGGCCCAATCTGGGGTTGCTGTCCAAGTCCTATGTCGTTGCTATGTCCTATGTTCCAAGAATTTTAACTCCATAAGTGATCACACGATAAATGAATAAAATCAACGACTTTATTGGCCGGCTTCTCATTATCCTTATTGGCTAGTTTGCCTTATAATTACTTTGATGCTAGTTTATCTTTCTCAGCCATGAATTTTACATAATTCTAACTCTTTCTCAGTACAACCTGAGTCTTAGAACAACCCTCAATAGTGCTAGATTGTACTTTTAGTCTTTGCCAATCACGCTCATATGACTACAAAGTAAGTCATGTACAATAAAAGTCATTGTAACGTTACGTTTTGGTTTGTTTTCTGTAGCATAGGAAGTAGACGCAACGAAGCATTAGTTTTCTTTGGGTTTTGCCAGTGGGGTAGTCATGAACTCAAGTGATTGGTGCAGTGCAATTAGGTGCCTAATTAAGTACGTATATGTTTATCAGTTTATCCTTTGCCTGCTATTATATTATGATAGAACCCTCAAAAAAGAAACGTAAGTGAAATCAACAAACTTTTAACAAAGAATGACTAAAAGACCCAGCTTTTATACATTGGTTACAAGATGAGAATAGTAAAGATACCAGTTACTGCAAATGTCATAACATGAGGACGAAAAATGTCAATTGATCAGCCTTGGTAGGCAATCTGTAAGGCATCATAAAATATTTGAAGCAGCAAAAACGAAATGAAATATCTTGTAGTCTTTCACTCAGAAGCAACCTGCCTCACGAGAATAGACAGCCCCGAGGCAACTATTTACTGTACGATTCCGTTTGCTGTTGCGGACCACTTTGCATTTGTGGTGTGCAAGAGAACATATCCTGATAGTAAAACTGTTTCAAAGCTGGTAAGTAAGAAAACGAAAAGGCCTTACGCCATTCAAGATGTCATCGCATAGATTGAAAAGATGACTGGGAGCGAATAATGAAAAAACGTTTTAGTTCAATATATATGAGAATATTGTTTCTGTAGACACTATGAACACGTTCAAAAATTGCCTCGACAAATATTGGATACAGAATTTCCTAGTTTTACAAAGCACTGATTCCATATCCTTCTTAACTTCTGGTGCCTGTGTATGATTGCGGTGCGTGTGCTTGACTGAAAAGACTGTGAGTGATTAGGAAAGAAAGAAAAAAGAAGGAAACTTTATTCCGTTGAGGTAGGTATAAAATATGCAATAAGTTTTGAATTCGTAATGCTAACATCTTAAAACTAACAATAATGCTTCCAGCATTTGTGTCCGTCCGTCTTGTGACTCGAGGTAGAAGCTCGTAAGAACACGTTGTGGAAATCTGGAAATTTAACGTCAAGACAGTCAGTTCGTCTTCTTGATCCCTGCGTCATGAGCACAGAAAATTCGAACAGCACGTGTGGGAGAACCCTTGATATTAGAGAGTTAGCAACGCAAGCACCGATCGCTAACCACTCGGCTACAGTGACAATTAAATTCATTAACTCCCAGTGTGGCTGACTGGTGAGGGTACCCGCCTACTATGCGAAAGGCCACGGGTTTGTTCCCCGGAGCTGTCACGGTGTATTTGTGCCTGACCATTGACAGCTAGAAGAACATGTCCAACAGCTGCTTAGTTGGACGCTCAGCATAAGCCACACCTCAACCTCACTTATCGGTACGCCCCTACGAGCGTCGACTACAGGTTTCAGCGCAGAGGACAGGGATCTTGATTGTAGCGTTATTACTTCTCTGAAGACCTTATCGATAAGAACCGTCACTATTCATAAGATGTAAGCATTAAGAATTTAAAAACCAATGTATATGTACTGTATACTCTATTGGAAATACAGTTTATTTCATTTCATTTCATTTTAAGGTGCGTGATTGATGTCTTTACGTTGGACGGTATGGGACCTGGGTAGCAGCCCACGGAATGAACCAAACAACTCGTTCCTGTTGCCATATTTTATTCCATTCCACTGACATCTCAGTCACTCAAATTTTGACTGCTCTTCTCTATCTTGATCACAATAAGTAAAATGTGGTTGACTCCCTACTATAAGTTTTTATTGTCAAAAATGGAATAATTCAAAGCCTTCAAAATGTTGTGATAACTCTGTTGCAGAGCATGAACATTGCTTTAGAGAATATCATATGCTTTTGGAATGATAAATTCACCCATGATTGGGATAAAACGATAGAAACTAACAAATTTCAGAAGGAAGATTGTGATGAAATATCACTGCATTAAACTAAGTGTAAAGAATTATGGTTTATCTATTTATTTTTAACCAACTTGGTATTTGTTTGTTAATTCCAGCATATATATATATATATATATATATATATATATA
>VCRD01000117.1:393225-437342 GCA_006783055.1 Trinorchestia longiramus
TACGCCATCTTCTGTTGCCGCTACGCCATCTTCTGTTGCCGCTACGCCATCTTCTGTTGCCGCTACGCCATCTTCTGTTGCCGCTACGCCATCTTCTGTTGCCGCTACGCCATCTTCTGTTGCCGCTACGCCATCTTCTGTTGCCGCTACGCCATCTTCCGTTGCCGCTACGCCATTTTCCGTCGCCGTTTCGCCTGCGAAGTCAAGTGCTTTAAAAACTTCTACACCGAATTTAGGATCCGTAACAAGCACTTGTATTCAAAAGAAAAACTCCTATAATGCTCAGTGTATCATTTGCATTGAGCCAGTGGAACCCGACACCAAGCCTAATAAAATTGTGCCTATAAAAGCGGTTGAAAAAAGTGCGTCGGCTGCCTCTACTGCGGTCAAAGATGTTTCGAATGCAGGTGCAAAGGACAAGCAATCTAAAGCTAAGAAAAAGAAAAAAAACACACAGAGAGAGCCAACAAAGGCTAATTCTATTCCTGTTAACTCTGCTTCTTCAAAAGGAAACTCGAATACTGCGTCTGTTAAAAAAACCAGCCCTCTCCCGCAAGAAACACCAAACACTCATCCTACCAAAGCAACTGGAGTTTCTGCTGTTGCCCAGAAACGAGATGCATCGATAGGGAAAGACAAATCGGCAGCTGATTCAAATGAGCATGTAAAGAATCCAACACAATCGAAAGTAAAGTCGCGGACATCAGCAGCTTTCAGCAAACTGACTGAATCAGAAAGTAGCAAAATGGACGTTGGCGTGGCAATGAACAGCATGAAAAGCTCTGTGGTAAGAAATAGTGCAACACAATCTCCACAAGCTACTCTCGCTTTGTCTACTGCAACTAACCGGGCTGATTTAGTGACTAGTCAGACTTCACATTCGTCAACAGGTTATGCTACAGTTGGTTATGGTTCATCATCTCCGGCTGGTCAACCATTTTTAGGAACAACGAGCAATAAGGAATCTGAACAATCCAGTGCCAGATCCTCTTCAGTTTCTGTTCACGACGATGTGTCACATAAACAATACCTGCTGATGCCTGAGGTAAGTGTACCTGTCCTTTTACAGAGTAAACACAAGTCTGTTGAATGCAAACTTTAAACTTCATTTTTTATTCCTCTTTGCTGAAGCAAATGAAGTTCTGCCTCGGGCTAGGTAGACTCCTAATCAATGCCCTCAGGAAGTCTGTCAATTTTTCCGTTAATGTAGTACTGTTAGAATAGAAAATAATAAAAATACGGCGATAAGAACAAGATAAGTGGTCCCTTCTGGGCAAGCCCCGTGCTGTCAGACTTCAATGTTACACGTGCGTCAGAGTAGGAGTGGCTACCAGTGTAGGAGTAGGAAAAAAGGTAAAGTGGGAAGAAGAGAAAAATTACGCGTGAAGTCGTTAATTTTCACGGTCACCAGTACGTCTGTTTTAACATGAGAAAACGTCTGCTTTGCAGGTGTAGGATCCATCCTATGACAACTTTTCACTTTATCAGTAAAAAAAGGTTACTTTTTTGTCTTATGTTGTGTAGTTGCTTAGCGTCATACCTATTTTAGAGGTAAAGATTTTGATGTAGTTTAGTTAGCTACACAGACGTATATATTATTTTTTTCTTTTTCCCGCTCTCTGGAGTTCCGATCAGGCCTCGAATCAGTGCTACAGAATGCTAGGGAATTCTATGTCTAGTATTGGTCAAGACTATTTTTGAATGCGTTTATGGTGCCAGCAAAGACAAGATTTCGTGGTAGCTTGTTCCCGATTTTCACCATGCTACATGGGGAGTAATTTAGAGGTATAAGTGTCCTAAAAAATATACATTTCTGACCGTTATTTCTGGCACACACATCGTTTCTGTTAAAATGCCTCTTCGGGGTATCATTGTTGGGCTGTGGAGGTCTTTATAGGTACCGAGTAGTTGTCCTGCCAGTCTTTGTTCTAAGATGAATTCATGCAGTTGAAGACGCCGTTCGTAGCTAAGGATACAGAGTTTAAGTCTTTAAGAAAGAAAGACTGAGCACGGTGACATGATGTGCCGAGTATGGAACTTCAAAATGGCGGGCTTTTTTCTTTCACTGAACGAGTTTGCGATGTTACCTTAGTCCCTTGTCGTCTTGCGTCATAGTAGTAGCAGCAGCTTTAAGTGTATAATTCATATTAGGAATGTGAAATTCCGCTTAGATTTGGGGGCTCTGCTCATAGGATGCAAGCATTTTACGTATATTTTTCTAGCACAGTATGCAGATAAAATCATCCAAGTTTGATATAGTATTGCTTCAATTGAATTACACAGTGCCAAATCTACTTGATTGCTCAATGTCACTCATTTTCTAGTCTTGGGAGTACCTGGACAGCGCAGTGATAGTGGACAACTACTCCGACTTCAGCAGGATGAAGACCAGAGATGGCGCAATCCTCATGTTTCAGCCCAAACAATGCTATTTGTACGGCGTCTGTTTGGATGGTCTCCAGCTCTGGCACATACTTGTGCAAGGTTAGTTGTGAGTTATTGTCTTACGTTCGTTTGAATCATTGTAAATATTTGTTATAGTTTGTGTCGAGTCCCATGTGTGTAGAATTATGATGAAATCACGGGAAACAGTGCAATTTCTTTTTGGCCTAGGTGTTCAAAAATTTACCTTAAATTTAAGTTTGTTGCGAGCCTTCGTGTGGTTGCCATCGAGACTGCACTCACCCTAACAATGGCGCATCACGATTGTGTAATACACATCTTTTTGCCCCTCTCCAGCACCTGCTATCTGAACACTAAACGCAAGCGAGCAATCTGATGTCAGTGTGAAATCTGACTGCTGTAATTTGAGATATGGACTCTGCTAGATATTGTTCAATTCATCATACTGGCTTGAACGAACAGAGAATGTGTACCTTGAGGAATATGTGACTTTTGGCATTATTGCTCTTATTGAAGTCCAATGATAAGCTGCAATGTTCCCAGCCCTTCTTATGGAGAGACGTGCACGACATGTCTACTAATTTTGTTGCAGGTCTTCCAGTGCGATATTCCCTCCTCAACGATGAGTCTCCGAACTCGACTCCGCTAGTGGCGCGAGTGTACGTGGGTACAGAGGATGTGAGCAAGACACCACCTCTCATCTTACAGCAGTGTATCTCAGACTGGTGTGAGGAGAACTGCGTCAGCGCTGCTGACACCAGGCTTATCGTGAGTTTCACTCTCAATTTAACTTAATCCACTTGAAATATCCCGTCCAGTTGTTGGTGCGTTTTTTTGTGAGACCAGAGTGAATTATCTGTACATTGCTTCAATGCTAACCTCAGGTGTACAGGTAAATTGCTTTAGTCAGACCTGTAAAACGAGTTTTCTTATTTTGTGTCCCCATTTACTGATTTGTATTTTACCATAGGTTAAAGAGTAGGGTTCACTGTGTCGTATTTTTTGGCCATCAAAAATTTTTTGAAGTCAAGCTAGTTTTTTAGCTTACGCTGCATATCTTTACATGCTGTTTTTTCCGATTGTCTAAATACGAGTAGCAGTAATTTGGTAATTTCCTATCTATTGAGCTTACTCTTCTAAACTTTGTATTATATCTATGTTGTGTTGCAGACGTTCCGAGCTTCCCAAATGAAGAGATGTTCATAGAAGTTGACTTCACGTTCTGAGGAGCCGCTTCAATTTCTGTGTTGTGACTTGACTGTTCATCAGGAAAATTTTTTCGTATGCTTTACTTCCCTTCCACGAGGTTGTACTACTTCCAAACTTGATGACTTTTGGCTTCTTTCTGCGAGGCTGTAAACCTCTAAATATTCACAAAATTGCTTTAAAGGGTAATCTTAAGGGAAAAGCGGCCTCCATACAATATTCCGAATTGCAACTGAAGTCAATCGGGAGCTCAATGTTAAGTGACTTCCTTATTAGTCAAGCTTTCTTACCTTGTATAGAGAGAACACTTTCTGCTGTTGAGAGTGTACAGTGACTTATGCATACATATATATTATAAATAGGGAATGAAAACGTAAATGACTCATGTTATGGTCCAGAAACAATTGATTTAGTACACTGCTTCCCATCGTTGAATTGAAGCTGCCTCTTGTAAACTGGTAGATGAACGCAACGGCGTGTCCTTATTGCTGCACGATGATGTTCAGCTGATCGTCGCTTTGTAAACAACTAAATTGAGGTGATGACGTTAAAAATTTTGTAATCCTCTTTTTAAATTAGTAACTTCTTGACCAGCGCTGGAAAATCATGTTACTGAAGAATACTAATTTTTATGAATTTATGACTGAGGCAATCGTTAAGGAAGTCTAGCTTTACGTTTGCGTGTTTGTGATCCATATATTCTCGAGTACATTATGAAATTCTGAGTTCCTCACAATGGTTGGTAGAGTTTAGCAGTGCTATGAATACATGTCGTAGGAGCTACTTCTACAGTCCTTGACACGGAGAACTGCATGCGGATTTTATATTTTGCTGAGAAAAAATTGATTTTCTGTTCGTTCATTTAAAAGATTACTGGTACTTAACATGGTAGTTATTAACCATTGTGTGAATTATTGATGCATCTTTCATTTATTTGTATCCTTTCATTCACTTCGCTGTATTTTCGTTACGTTATGAGTTTCTATTGTAATGGTTAGCTTTTAAGCTTACGAAGATATATCTAGGTGATAAATTGTTTTGTGTGGTAGATATGGGCATTTAGTTGTACATCTAGGCTTGTGTGAGTAGTGTGGCTGTGATTAGTATATTAACGAGTCCTGTTTCTGGAAGAATATGAGAGGTAATTAAAAAGCATTATTTTCCAAAATACTAATGTGTTTATATGAGCTATATAGTGAAATTGTGTTAACAATAGAGTAATGGAATGGAAACTAATGAAGCTAGCTTTTGCAGGGACCTTTTGTATTATAGTTGAGCATTGCTTTCTGGTTAGAGAGAACGCACTTCTTCGAAAATGTGATCTGTTATAACGGATTTTTCTTGCTTTTCTCTGCAAATGTCGTGCACGGTACGACATTTACTTCAGAAGATGTCTCGTGGGGAGAAGGATACCATGATGTTGTTTGCGTTTTCGTCATCTTATGATAGCATTACTAAGACATCACTCTTAGTGACCAACCCTTCGTTGACTTTCTAGCTCTTTCTGTGTTAATAGACTACGATAGTGGGATCGTTTATTCTTTCTTTGTGTGTTTCTCTTATGAGAATAGCCAAGTCTGCGCACCAGTGTCATCACGAGCAGGAAGAGTTCAAAATGAATTCTTTTATATCTGGTGTGGCTCTCAGCAAGAATTCAGCTTGTTTTCTCTACATTTGTGCTGGATGTCACTGACTTCCATGTATCTTGTGTGGTCTGAAGTATGTTTGCTACAGTGTAGTGCCTCGGTGTGCTCTTAATATCAAGCCTTCACAAGAGTTGTATTTAGTAGAGGGAGAGAGTAATAAGCCTAATGCTATGAGGCTGTTGCTTACAGCGTGGGCATTGTGAAGGCTGTCTTGTTGAAGCCTGTTTTCGTGGTCAGAATATATACATGTAACTATGTAGAGCTCGTTAGTTGTTACTTGTCTTTTATACCATACTATAACTAGTGTTTTATTATAGGTATGAGCATTTATTCTAATAGTCTTCACTTGAGTTCTCTCTTTGAAAGAAGTTAAAAGCATACTTAAAATTTGCTCCTAAATCTTATTTTCGAAGTTTGTTTTTCTTACCTTCTCCCTCATTTTAAAATGCAGCCTAACGAATGAAAATGACGTATACTTTTTTAAATCATTCTTTCTGGGTAGTTAATTGTTTCTAAAAATTCAATAGATGTATCTGACTTAAGAACCTAATTACATGAGTTACACTGGTAATTAAGCTAAAGCTTACGACTCTTTTATTAAGTCTTTTCTCTGAACGTTAGAATGCGTCGAAGATCCTGATGTCAAATTTATAATTTGTAAACCTAGAGTAGTATTTAAGAAATTACTTCTCAATTTCATTGGAGACTGATCTCTTTATTGAGGGGCTGGAAGCATTCCTAGATTCTTCTTTAAGGTGTGTGCTGATTGAGTGGCTTCTCTTTAGTTCTTCTAGGACAATTAGTGGCCATTGCTGTATCTTATCTACACACCACTGAGTCAGCAACACACCTGGAAGACTATTGTGGGTTTAGTATTGAGAATAGCCTTATGTTTTTGCTTATGTTTCCGTCTAGAGGAGAGACCAGCGTACTGTGCAACAGATTTCTCCTTGTCTGTTATTTTTTTCACCTCGTGCATCACTTCTGTGAGTTGCGTATGCTAAGCCAGACAATGAGCCTCCTTTTCATATCATTCTGGTGTCATTTCACGCTAAAATTTTCACTCAATTCATGTCATAAAAATGTTGAGCGAGGTTCGGCCTAATGATTTACCAAATTGTATTGATATGTGTTTGTTAGTGAACATGTAACATGCACTGTCACTGGACTGCCGTACTTCCCTACCATATAGAAAATGGTAAGTAATCTATCAAATGCTGAGTGATGTAGTTCACGTTAAACTTGTACTGTACAAAAATGGTGGATCCATGTGGTTAATTATTGACATTTTAACACTTTTATGGAACTTTTAGCCAGTATAATAAGTTTACTGTTCTATTTCCTTCCTTAATGTTTGCCAAGTCAAGGTTTCGAAGCATAAAAATAATGTGCCTAAAGAAGAAGAATATCACCGAACACCAAACCGAGTATTGAAAAAGCTTGCTCATTTATTTGTTTAAGCACTCTCAGCAATTCCATTTCATCATAATGAAATCAGTGGTGAGATAATTTAGGGTCCATTGGCACAAGAAATGGAGTAATGGAAGTGTAAGATGGTATAATTTCAAAGAATTTAGCTTTAGAAGGTCGTAGTTGAGAGCAACGACACTGTAATAGTACGTTTGCCATTAATATACACTTTTTATCTCATCGCTTACAGAATAAATTCATTGTAAAGTGTAATTGCTATGTGACTGCAAGATGTTGTGGGATGTATCCGGGTTTGCTTAGCTATAAGCATTCTCGTCCATGAGAGTCCGATGTCAATTGAAGCGAACAAATACGGCAAATCGTTACAGAGGCTGGATTATGTTGCTGACGTTAGCTATAAGCGATAATAAAAAAAAACTCCAGAAAATACGACACGGTTTTTTTTGCTTAGGGCAACTTACAAATAGAAGTGATTTTGTACAGCATGCGAGTTTTGACAGATTTCATAATATACTGAATTACTACATTCAGTACACAAAATTCATGAAAATTGAATGAAACAATCATATCGCACAGGCTTCAATTGTTACGTACATATAAGGTTTATGAAGATTCCTTCGTGATAATAGTCTAATGGTATAAGCATATAGAACTGTTCGTTGGTAAACAAATACAATTTACTTTAAGATGATTTTTGGATCCTTGTAACGATAAACTATGCCGCGTATCGCTGAATTGAAATTGACCCTTATTTTTCAAAGAATTCCGATGATTATTCTTAACGCATTAGAGAGTCGCTACACTTAAACATTAGAAGGCGTAGAGGGTCCTGATAATAAATGTAACATTTTAAGACTCATTATTTCTGAAGATATTGTCTTTTTACTTTATTAAATTTTTAGCGCAATTTTAAGTGACTGGAAGGATTAATGGGTTCTTTTTAAAGGTCTGTTATGATAGTGATGTGTAAGCTTGCATTTATTCTTCAAAAATAGTACAGTATTCATATGACCACTATTCAACTGGGCATGTTTACACGTTTGAGACCTCTGATTGGTGACAACTTCATAGCGACATAAATTCATTGAGTATTAGTAGTTGCCTTATTTAAACCTGTATATGAAAGAGTTATGGATGCCACATGGGCCCGAACTCTTTTCTGTGCTCAATGTTTCAGCCTTTATATATTCCCGCTGCGTGCAACTTCGCTGCCAGACTTGAAACAAGCGTACATTGATACATGATGCCTTGGCAGCTACCGATGTATTTTAAGGTTGCGCTTATGTGGCACTTCACCCGAACTACCTCAATAATAATAATAATAAATCAATAATTTGATTGTATAGCAGCAGCTGTGAGAAGACTAAATTAGATAATTTAGTGAACGTATGATTCCTTCTGACAAGTTGTGCTGAGGACTACAAGCTACCTATCATTATTTTTCCTGCATCTGCCACCTGCAAGATAAAGCCTTGGATGATCTATCATAACTACATATATGGAAAAGTCTAGTTTTTGTGCGAGTAACTAGTTAACGATTAAAAATATCATGATTTATTATCCAGAACTTGTCTTGTCTGTATCAGATATTTAGAACCATTTTACTGTTCTCTTATTATTGTATGCCTTTTATTCTTCTGGAGAATTTGAGGTGCAGTTTTTCCTGTTTGTTACATGAAAAAGAAATATCTTGCAGTACAATAGCAATTTTTGGGAAAGTTTTACACTCAATGATCTCTTCTAATAATATCTCAGGCAATTTAGATCTTAGATTTGTATTCAAATTTCTACTCAGTTTACACTAAGGTAAAGTGTAAGAATTTTTAGTGTTAATGCTGGTTTGAAACCTACTGAATAAATTTGGTAATCAGTATAGCATTAACCAAAGTTATTGGGAATTGAATTTATCTACTGTGTATTAAAATATATACATATGTGTTAACCTATTTATTTTGATAAATAAATAAGAATATATGAGTGAGATTAGAATGGATATACTTGTTGAGTTCTGTAAGGTTATATAGAATTAATTCATGACTTGATTACAGTGTACTTTGATTCTAACTACTCTGGTAAAAATTATCACTAAACTGAAAATAAAATAAATGCAAAGGTTAATAAAAATTTATGAAGTGCATTTAGCTGTTACAATTAATTTTATTAATTAATGATTCTGTTCAATTGCAGTTGAGTTTACTCTGGAATATATCCAAAATTTTTGATAAATGTTAAAACTTTGTTTAAGAACACATTGTATTATTTTGGATAGCATACTTGAAAGTTATTTGATAAGATTGAAATATGTTTTTCTCCATAGAGACACATTAGTGGGTCACATCACTGTAAATGAATGCACAGTGGGAAGCATGTTGAAAAATGAGAATGAGTGCAGTGATGTTGCTAAAACTTTTGCAAGATTTCTTTTGAAGTCTTGCATTATTTCTATAGATTTAGGAATTTCTTTTTCTACTTTGAAGAATTTGGGATTGTGGTTAAGCTTACTTGAAGGGCATGACTAATAATAGTCTGTTTTACAGGTGGATGTTGTAACACAGCTGAAGAGAACAAAGCTGCTGCTGGGTTCTACAATTGATCTCAGTATCAGTGCAATGTTTTATAAACATTTTCTACAAATAATTTTTTTATTGGGTGGAACCTTTGCTCTTGAAAATGCTGAGCAGAATAAGATTGTGGCTACTCACCTGAATGCCAAATGGGCGCACACTCCGTTATTATTGGAGACTGCCGAGTACATGTCTGAAGAAAGCCCTGCTACTTTTTGGACTTTTGTTGAAAATGTTGCTCGCTGGGATGCTCAGGAATATATATCAAGTATGTAAAATGTATTAATTTTATTATTGGTTTTTATTATAAATTATGTCCTTTGTTTTCTCAAGATCCAGCTTTTATTGTGTGAGTGGTGATGAACACAGTTGTTGATATTTTTTTACATATATCAATCATATTTTCAGAAGAAGTTGCTTGACACATGTAGCTGTGTGGGTGCAAGATTTCTCTCTTTTCTACATTTTCTTTAGAAGTTATCAACATTTAGATATTTTAGCAAACATTGCATCATTGAAAGATGAATAATGACAATGATGAAAGTGGATCCTTCTTCCTAATTGCCAAATCTGAATGTCAAGTTTATTATTTTTGCCTACCATGTGTGTACTGCAAAAATTCATAAAAATTAATGGTATTCAGATTTGGAAGTTACATTGCATGATTTATAGAAGATAGTACAGATAAATCTGGTTTATAGCTATTTATTAAAATGGTCAGAAATGAAGTACAATCAGAAGGTCTGCTGGAATCCTCAACTCATTCATTGGACTGATGTCTCATTGCTTGTCATACTAGCACAAGCAATGAACTAGTTGTAGAAATTCCCAAGTTCTAAATTTGTATCATATTTTATTTGTTACATTAGCCATGCCTTCATTCTGTGTCTTTTAATTTGTCAACTTCAGACATACATGCCTAAGAAACTTGTTGGTTGCTGTCATTCTTCAACCTATTGAGATTTTCCATCCTTGAGAATATTTACAAAGATGAATTCTAATTTTAATAGAATGTGTGAAGGATAACTTTTATTTCATATGAAAATTATTCACCATTATATTTGAGGAATAAATTGACTGCTAATTAGTGTATGTCACATGCCTAATCACAATGTGTTATTGTTATTGCTGAATGTAGCTCTTATGTAATTCAAGTGCTTGAACCTCATTGCCGTTTAGAAAATAATTTTCCTGTTCTAATTTGTACTGTAGTACATACTGATGTATGCCAATAAATCTAAGTTATTTGATGTACAGTGAAAGCACTTTTATTTCATAGGCAAGAGTGAAATTTATTCAAATTTATTAAATGGGAGATGGAAGTTAAATACTAATACAAGAGGGAAATATGACTGAAAAGTTTAATTACATTTGCAAAAGGTGATAGAAATTTTACAAGACAAGTGATGATTATCATTAAGTGGATTTCTATTTTATTTTTCAGAAAATGATGAGGAAAAGTTTGCAGATCTGCTGTCCACCAGCAGTAAAATTTTGTCTTCTTCTCAGCTGGAGTTGCTACGTCTCAGTCTGGCATTGCGAGTGCATTCTCCCAAAATTGAAATGTTCCGACAAATTGCACTGGACAGAGGCTTGCATAATGCCTCCAACATCAAGCAATGTTCAGCTGTTGTTGATGTTAATGGCCAGCTCATTTGTGGTGTTGGAGAGCTGCAAAATGTTCTAGATAAAGTCAACTATGATGATATGCACCAGATGGCTATTTATGATGTTGATCATCATTATCCAGGAGGAGAGTCTAACAAGGTTTGTTTGGTGTAGTGAGGATTTGAGAAACAGGTATTCTTAATTCTTAGTTCTCTCCTCTTGCTTGAATAGGTTTGAAACAATTGAAGTGAAAGTGATAAGTTGTAATGCATTTCCTTTTTTTATTTATGAACAGATCGTTAGCTTTACCTATGAGATTCACTGAATTATTGCTCTTGAAGAAGCTGTGATTGTGAGCCTGTAGTAAATATTTATTTTAGGGTATATGCATATACATACATATTGTTTCATTCAGTTGTAAGATTGCTGCATCATATTTTGTTGAATATTTGAAATGTATTCATGTGTAATGAAGAAATGTAACATTCACTCTGAGACTATTGGATTTTGTTTTTCAAAATATAGGCTAATTGTTGAAATTTGTGTTCAAATCTTTTTCTATGTATGCTAATATTTTAATAATCAATATATAAATTTACTTGATAGCCAAAGTACATTGTTCAAGTATGTACATTTAGAGGAAAACCAGAATTAGGTTGTTAAATATCCATGTTTTGTCCTTCACCTATACATGATATTTCTGAATGGTCATCTATTTTTCTTTTATTTTACCTATATCATGAACACTGGCTTTCTTGAAGCACATTTAAAATCGTTCACTTTGCTATCATATTTTAAATGGTTCATTCAAAAGCTAGGTAAAATAACATGATCAGCTAGTAAAGATGAATAATTTATGCAATGTTGCGTTCAGTTGAGTAATGACTTGGCTTTTTATGGGTTAATCTACATTTTATGTTCATCAGCAGAGTAGTGTCACTAATATTACTTTCATTTAAAATTGGTCTCCAAAGTTGTTTGCCTTGACGGTTTGCTGTTTTGGTCTAGTATTAGCAAGACATTCATAATTTCCATGAACTAATAAGTGTGGACTGTTGGTAATTATGGACTTGTAACAAAAGTGGACTGTTGATGCAGATGAAGCTGGTTCTGTATGCTGAAATTGGCACTCCCAGCTTCAGCAGCTGTCACTCTAAGATTCTCCAACTTGTGAATGCTGGGCAAGTTGACTACATCTTGAGACCCTATGTACAGGTCTGTGTTAAAAAGTTGTGAGGTATGTAAGTTTAGTGATCTAGTGCTGCTGTGGTCAATATTCACATTAATTACTCTTTTAATCTTTTCATTTTTATTTTTCTGAATAGTACAGTTTTGAGTAAACTACAGAAATTGTTCTGTGAGAAGGAATTTTGTTGTTTGAGAACATTTCAAGTATCTCTAACGCTATAAAAATGAAGAACAAATTCTTAATATATTAAAATGAAACAATTATTCGCAATCATAACTCAAGTAATTGACTGTGTTTTCTGTAAATGTTAATATGTAATATTGAATTGTTTAAATGTTCCACCATGAATTCTGTACATTAAATATATTTTAATGCAGAGCTTATAGATACCCTTGTGATATTTAGGTACTATGGTTTAGGTGTTTTCTGACAATTATCTAGTGCCTGAAGTAAACATGTGGTGTCTGCAGGACCCAGGGCAAGAGAGGGTGCGTCTCAGTGGCTATGGAATTGAGCTCGCAATAAAGAGCACGGAATACAAGGCCCAGGACGACACCAAGGTGGAGGAGGAAGATGCAGATCTGCAGCAGCTGGGGGAGGACGAGCAGCACACTGAGGGCTTCCTGTTCTCTACCCTCAGGTCTTCCATTGTCTAGTTCTTGTCTCCTTGTGGTATATTGGGCTACAGTTATTTTTATTGGACACGTAGAAACATAGTAGTCTGTGTGGTATCTTCTTATGACGTCAGTTAAGATATTAAACTGTTACAGTTTTGGTTCAGGCGCACTTGTAGTTCTGAGTTTGCCCTGGTATGTCCAGGTATTACAGATGATGCTAGTATTAGTATTTTTGTGCTGACATCTGCATTTGTCACATCAGCATTTGTCACATCATTACTGATAAAACTACTGATGATATTTGTAGACCATAAAACATATCTGATCTCTTGAAGCACTGACATTAGTGAAAGCAATAGCATCTCTGTTAGCAATAGTGTCTTGAATCATTAGGATCTCTGAAAACAGTAGTATCTGTGAAAACAGTAGTATCTCTGGAAGCAGTAGTATCTCTGGAAGCAGTAGTATCTCTGGAAGCAGTAGTATCTCTGGAAGCAGTAGTATCTCTGGAAGCAGTAGTATCTCTGGAAGCAGTAGTATCTCTGGAAGCAGTAGTATCTCTGGAAGCAGTAGTATCTCTGGAAGCAGTAGTATCTCCGGACGCAGTAGTATCTCTGGAAGCAGTAGTATCTCTGGAAGTAATAGTGTCTGGAATCAGCATCTCTGTTAGCAGTATCTAGGAATGGCTTAGCACGTCCAAGAACATGTGTTGTGTTGTTCAGGTTACGCTTCCCTGACCTCGCCCCCCAGCTGGCTGACTTCAAGAAGCACCTCGTGCAGAGCTCTCATGACATGGCTCCTATGAAGGTCTGTGCTCTGCAGCTGCTCAACTTGTCACACGAGCATTTCTTCCATGTTGCAACTTCTGTTTATAACACATTAAGTATATTTCATAATATTGGTAACCTTAATCTGGTTTATTACATATTTTAGTGCATTTACTTTCTTTTGTTTTTAGGAGTTTCTCGTACCGAAATTTGAACAAAGTATAATGTTGGACTGAAATAAATTACTTCTGATGTTAAGAAACAACAGTGATCCATATAAAGCTAGTTTGATGAGTGAAAAAGCAGGCACGTTATAGCTGCAACACTGATGTTTGGTGCAGGTGTGGCAGCTGCAGCACCTGAGCATGCAGGCTGCCCAGCGTGTGCTGTCTGCAGGAGGGCCTCAGGATCAGCTCACTGCCTTCATCAACACTGCCCAGGACTTCCCTAGACTGGCCAGGGGTCTCACTAGAATCAAGGTATGGGACTTCGGTATTGAACCAAGAATGGGCCAAACGGCTCGTTCCTATTGCCTTATTCTATTCACTTGACACGATGCTGGCTGTACAGCGACATTACTGCTGGAGACGTGCTCGAGAAGACGTGTCCAGTAATGGGGTGGTGTATCTAGTAATGGGGAGACGTATCTAGTAATGGGGAGACGTATGTAGTAATGGGGAGACGTATGTAGTAATGGGGAGACGTATCTAGTAATGGGGAGACGTATCTAGTAATGGGGAGACGTATCTAGTAATGGGGAGACGTATCTAGTAATGGGGAGACGGATCTAATAACGGGGGAGGTATGTCTAGTAACGGGAGAGAAGTAACTAGTAACGTGGGAGACGTAACTAGTAACGTGGGAGTCGTGTCCAGTAATCTTTATGGTTCTTGAGTGATCCATAGTTGAGGTTTCTTTATTTTGAAAGAGGCATGGTAACTAAAGTTTAGGGTCATCTCATTTGAAAAATATCAGATAATTGTAGTATTGAGCGACGGAAAGTGTGAACTTAATTGATTTATATTGGCAGGGGTCATTATTTATTCTCTCTCTGCCGATTGTGATTTTCATCAGTTAACAAACAAGGGTGGCTGTAAAAATGGCGTGCATTTTATTTTTCACTATTGCTATGGCAGAAATCATAGATTTTTTTCTCGAGTTCTTTTCATTATTACACAATTGACCCAAGAGAACTGCATCACTAATGTTCAGATGTTCTGTACGACTCGTATTTCTGTTATGTGGTACATATTAGTATGAAAACTATGAGTTTCATTCACAGGTAGACGAGAAGATGAAGAGAGAGATCATCAAGAACCAGAATTATTTACGTTCGAACCACGACATTGGACCTCACGATGCCGCTCTCTTCATCAACGGCATGCACTTCGACATGGACTACACAGATGTTTTCACACTGCTGGACAACGTCAAGAATGAGCAGCGCGCCTTGGAAGGGCTCTCTAACCTTGGTGTGTTGGTGTCACTGTTCTCGTCATGCTGTTATTAGGTCTGTTGTCCACAGGATATACGCTCTTATAGATGGGATTGGGGCTGCTGTATGCTGGCTGTATTTTAGTCTTTTCTCTGTGATGCCAAGTGTTGTGACTTCAATGCTTCTTAACTCTCTGTGACATGTCATGATGGTTTCTTGTAATTAAACCAAAGTCTTCTCAAGTGAGCCTTTGCTATCATTTGTAGTTACTTTGCTGTGTTTAAGGAGGTGCTTCCGTGCAGTATTTCTTAGGAGCTGCTCTGCCAAGTCTTTGTGTGACTGTTCTGTTGCAGTCCTTTGTATCTGTCTCTGAAGTACTGCTTTTTAGACTAAGAGAAAGCATCATTCTTTTCATGGATACAGCTTAAACAAACGTTATTTTCTTACTTGCATACATTCTTCGACTAGCCGATCATTGGGGTGCTCTGGTGTGAATTGTGTATCAGCTCATCAATAAGGGATGCAGCTGGTCTCTAGGTTTAATGGTATTCCTAATCTCTTCTTGAGAAGATATGCGCGTTTGTCCATGCCAACTTACTTCGGGGACTTGCTGCTCCTTGTAGGCATGTCTAGTTATGACCTTTCTAAATACACGATCCTAAGACTTGTTGAACAAGGCCGCTGTGAGTTAGCCATGCAGTTGAGTAAGACTGAGCTTCCCTTCTAGTTCTTTTCCATGAGGGAAGTCATCATGCTCTGCTGACAAAAGTGTCTGCACCACTGAGTTGTTCGATTTTTTTTTTTTGGGGCCGACAGGAGTGTCAGAAACAGCGCTGTCGCAACTACTGAGCCTGGAGGGAGGGGCAGGGGAGAGCACAAGGGGGTTCATGGGGGGCACTCAGCCCAGCCCCGAGTATGGCCTGGACATTCGGGACACCGCCATCGTGTGGCTCAACGACATCGAGAAAGACTCGACCTACAGAAGATGGCCTTCCTCTGTAAATGAGCTCCTCCGACCTTCTTACCCTGGCATGCTCAGGTCCATCAGGAAGAACTTCCACAATTTGGTGAGTGGAGCATAGAGGTGCTGCAGTAGTGCCCTTATTTTAGCCTTCTTTACCATATTCTTTATTTTATGTCCGTAATCCTAACCTTACTGGATGGTGAGTGAGGCATAGGAGTGTAGCAGCAGGGCTCATCTTCAGCCATTCCTCACTCTACTATATCCTGTATCTTATCTCCTATACCCTATCTGTGTCTTATGTCCTGAGTGCTTCTTCTTTCTTTGCTGTTAAGAAGTAATAAACTGGGATATATCTTGTAAGTTAGTGGGACCTACTTACATTCCCATCAGCTAGCGTATGATTAGGGAGCTTATGATGCTTGTCGTTCATTGAATATTGTTGTTGAAAACAGAATTCGTAAACACAGAAGCAATTTATTGAAAATCGTTCGTTAATATTTTGTGCAAAATTCAATTTGCTTTCTGGATGAATTGGTGGTATGAAGCGCGTTGTAGAACGAAGTCGGAGGTGCATTTCTTGTCTAACTCTGATCTTAATCCTCAAAGTCAAACTTGGTAAGAAATTTACCCATGTGTGAACTCGTCACTTCTCGGATTACATTTACGTCCCTAGTTTGGGATGAAAGTACTAGTAGATCTTACATGTTTTTTCCTAGCCCAATCTCATATCTAATATGTAAGTAAGCTGTGTGCTGCAGATGCTGGTCGTAAACCCAACGTTCGTAGTTTAGGATGAAAGTTTCATTAATTTATCCTACAGGTCTGGTTTTCCATTTCAGAGCTCCGTTTAGTACTGTAAGCGAGTGATGGTGTTGTTGCAGGTGCTGGTGGTAGACCCAGTGTCACCGTCAACAGCGGATCTGTTCACGGAAGTGAGCAGCTTCCTGAACCATAATGCGCCCCTCAGAATGGGTTTTGTATTCAGCGTGCCTGCTGACAAACGCATCACTGGGCTGCAGGACGCCGGTGTTGCCATCGTGTGTGCCTTCAATTACGTGGTGCAGAGCTTTGATGGAGAGGAAGCCAACATGAAGGGCTTCTCTTTCCTTCAGGATGTGAGTAGAAATTCTATTATTTCTCTAGTTCAACGATATTTGCATTTATCTTTTTGTTATGCGCAAACTTATTCATTTCGAAGCTACCCATTAAATTAGCGAGAAGTGTCGTGTAGACGCCTTCATCGTGCGCAGGGAAATTTATATTATGAATATTCTAGCTATCGCTAACTGGGGTAGTTTGGGAAGAGTTATGTATAGACTAGGCGACAGTAGTGGCAAGGTTCAGGGCAGGTCTTTTGCTGACGCCGCTCATTGCTCGTTTGTACATGATGACATAGGTTATTTAGACGTTCAGTGTTGAGGATACTAGCAGTATTCATCTTTGAACGTTGTTTCAAGAATTATTCCAGATCTAGGAACACACCGACAGCGTTCACTGTACATATATGCACAGATACGAAGCAAATTAAATTTGCTGTACTGTGTAATGCAATTTTGCCTCAGCTGACCATTGGAAACATGCACTTATTAGGTATTACATAGATCACCTTGTGAGACTGATGTGGCTCTGCTCCTGTTATACAGTTATAATATTGCTGCAATTAATTACTGCTACGGTTACTGGCCATGGTTGAATCATGTTAATTGGTTTGCAGCTGTTCGCGTCACTGGGACAGACTTTCAATGACGCTTGTTTGTTAGCAGCTGTACGCGTCAGTGGGACAGACTTTCAATGACGCTTATTTGTTTACAGCTGTACGCGTCAGTGGGACAGACTTTCAATGACGCTTGTTTGTTTGCAGCTGTACGCGTCACTAAGACAGACTTCCAATGACGCTTGTTTGTTTACAGCTGTACGCGTCAGTGGGACAGACTTTCAATGACGCTTGTTTGTTTGCAGCTGTACGTGTCAGTGGGACAGACTTTCAATGACGCTTGTTTGTTAGCAGCTGTACGCGTCAGTGGGACAGACTTTCAATGACGCTTGTTTGTTTGCAGCTGTACGTGTCACTAAGACAGACTTTCAATGACGCTTGTTTGTTTGCAGCTGTACGCGTCACTAAGACAGACTTCCAATGACGCTTGTTTGTTTACAGCTGTACGCGTCACTGGGACAGACGCTCACTGTGGATTCGATCACAAGTTTCTTCAAGAAGCGGTACAAGAGCGAGGACATGAATGACGTCTTCGGGGACGACTCTGATTTTGACGTTGGAAGGAGGCTTGCCCGCGAGTTCATAGAGAAGGGTGGCTTCAAAACCACTCCTCAGGTTGGTTACTTCTTGTCAAAAGTTTGGTGCTTTTATGTCATCTTCAGGCTTGTGTTAACTTCCACCTCTTGACGACTTGCTTCTAGCCGACATGCATTCTGGGTTTGACTTAAATAAAGTAACCATCTCATTTAGATTTAAGTGAATTAACAATTAATTTCTGTTTCAATATAGATCACTTACTCGTTCAAAATTTGGATAGCAGTGTTATTGATGTTTTAATTTAGATACAACGAAGAAGATCCATTGTAGTAATTCCTCGTGTCTCATTTTATTCAGCTTAGTTTTTTTGGTCCTAGAATAACCAAGAACCTGTATTTTTGGCAATTTCTCACGTTCTTCCATTGGGGTTTTGGTACCAGGCGTTGATGAACGGCGTGCCCCTGCCTAGCAAGCATCTCTCTGGGGACGAGTTTGAGGAGATCATGCTGATGGAGGTGATGCGTAACACTCAGGTGCGTGTATGCTGATGGAGGTGATACGTAACATGCTGGTAGAGGTGATACGTAACATGCTGGTAGAGGTGATACGTAACATGCTGGTAGAGGTGATACGTAAAATGCTGGTAAAGGTGATACGTAACATGCTGGTAAAGGTGATACGTAACATGCTGGTAAAGGTGATACGTAACATGCTGGTAAAGGTGATACGTAACATGCTGGTAAAGGTGATACGTAACATGCTGGTAAAGGTGATACGTAACATGCTGGTAAAGGTGATGCGTAACATGCTGGTAAAGGTGATGCGTAACATGCTGGTAGAGTTGATACTTAATATGCTTGTAGAGTTGATACTTAATATGCTTGTAGAATTGATGCTTAATATGCTGGTAGAGGTGATACGTTACATGCTGATGGAGGTAATACAGAACACGGACGTGTGTATTGCCGTCATGATACTCATATTAAAATTGAGAGCCTTTCTCTTCAAAGTACATTTGATTATACTGTAATTGGTGCTCTTATTTACAATTTTTTTTAAAGAAGTAAAGGCTTCAATAAGCATTGAGAATGTTTGAAATTTATTCATGATTCGATGGCCGAACTTTGAAGTTTGTGTTCCTATATGCATATAGCGTACGTTTCTTAAAGTTAGTGGTACAATCGCCAATATTTCTCTGAACAAGAGACTCAAGATGTTAATGATGCACAATTCTGTGTGTCTCTGACTGTGCAGTTTGTTGAAGGTTAATACAAACGAGGCAGGTTACTGTTACACATTACTGCTTGCACTTGAGTTAACCGTGTGTGACTTCATATGTTCGTGTGCTTTAACTACACCAGTGCTGGTCTACTAAAAGTAGCGCTGGTGAGCTCCACAGGAAAAAGTTTCTACTAAGATAGTACATTATACGCTTTTTACTTTTAAGAGCATACCTAGCAAAACGGACAACTATTTTAATATTATGCGTTTCATAAGAGAGTATATCTTAGGTTTTTCTAGCTCTGCAGAGTCAACAACAGGTTGCTCACGGAGGGCTGTTGTGCGTTTAGTTTAGTATTAGCGGCGTAAGCTTCTTATGGTTGTTTTGGGAAGACAAAAGTACGGTGTAACCGTTCTCATACTCGTGTATCTAACGTACCGTACATCACTTCTGCACATTTAGTCTCTTTGAGAAGTTTTCTCGTGTTGTTGAAAGCCCCTGCGAACAACTACGGTGGGCAAACCTAAATAACTGAAGCCAATACGTCTCAGGTGATCCAGCGAGCTGTGTATCGAGGGGATCTCACTGATAGAGAGGACGTCACCGACTGGCTTATGGCTGCTCCCAACATCATGCCCAGGTCAGGGTGAGAGTGGTCCCTGTGTACATCTGCACGTCTTCTTGCGTCATAGACGTCAGATGCAATGTATATTTCTGTAGTTTTTAGTGTTCTGCTAATAGTTGTTTGTGGATTGCTAGTAGTTGTTTACTGCTAGTTGTATAGAGTATTATAGGTCAATTCCTACGGACCTCTACATGTGTGTTAGTATTTGGTATTATAGATCAATTTCTGTGGTCGTCTGCCAATATGTATTTTATATGTACAGTTGTATCTATGTTTCTCCGCATGTCAGGCATGTTGAGAGTAGACTACCTGGATGAGTGCAGCAATAAAACGTTTAAATTACAATTTAACTGCTTTGAATCGTAGTCTAATGAATTGTAAAACGATGTGCAATCTTTATCATCTTAGAACGAGTATTTGATTTTGCAGAGGCTTCATCAGTTATATAAGCTGGAACGTTTTGACGCATGTTCCATTTTCAATGAATCTAAATTTACTCGATTTCGTTCAGGCTGAATGATCGGATCCTGAACAGCAAGTCTGGCCGCTGTGTGGACACCTCAGGCACGAGCACAGCAACTCTGTCTTCCCTGGCTGCTGCAGAAGGCGACGTAAAGGCGGCTCTGGACGACTTGTCTCTACGGGACGTGTCTGCAGTGCTGGACAACACCTGTCACTACATTAGCACTAAGGTGGACGCTGCTGTACGTCCTCTTACCCTCTGGGTCGTGGCTGACTATGACACGGCCGAGGGCAGAGATCTGCTTCTTGAGGCTGTCAAGTACACGGTGAGTGGTCAGTAATTTGACATACCTTGTATTCACGACTACTAAGTGATGAAAACTTTCAACCCCTGAACTTTCAAACCAAGAATTCTGAAGCCTTGTCTTGACTTCGAATGTTTTGTAATTCATGCTTGTTTCATTGCAATGCTTCGGTTGATTTGTCCATGTTAGTTAACCGGAATTGGTATGTTGCAGCGTGAGAGCGACAGCGTGCGGTTGTGTGCAGTGCACCACCGCAACACCAGCACCAGCACCACGGCCCACCCTCCCTTGAGTCACATTGTTCAGGTGGCTCAAGCTACCCTACCGTCCCCAGTCGCTCGACAGTTCCTAGTCAAAGTTCTCGACCCAGACTTTGCTTCTAAGCTGGAGTCTGGAGAGAAGAAGATTAATCAAATCAAGCTGAATGTAAGTGAATCGCTAGGCTCTTCAGAGTGTGTTTTAGTTGGTTGCCGAGTGCTTGACATGAAAGTTTGTGCTTATGATTTGCTCTGACTAAAGTATTCCTCGTGTTGATGCTTGAGAGGTATTCCTCATGAAAAATGTCCCTTCTCATGCTTGAGTGTTCGACATTTTTTATTCATTTACGTAATACTCGTATACAGCCATGAATTTACAACATTAAACAACTCTGTGGTTATGTGCGGTGCAGGGTTTCGACGTGGAGGCCTTTGAGTCACGCCTGAAGAGCCTGAGTGGTGACGTGTTTGAGCTACATGCAGCCTTCAGCTCCCGTGTGGCGGGCGTGCCAGGTGGCAGCCGCACGATCATCGCCAACGGCCGCGTCTTGGGTCCTCTGGACCCCGACGAGACCTTCGTGCTGGAGGACTTCGCTCTGCTCGAGAAGCACACGGCCATTACCCTCACTGACGAAATAACAGAGATTGTTAAAGGTAACTGAATGCGGCCTTAATGAAAGCTTCTCATCAAAGGGGACATGCAAAAACGAGATCGATGAAAATAAGTCATGCAGCAGCATCCAAAAAATAGCCTCTTGTTGGCATTCGACTGCGTTTGTGTCATTGCGTTATTTGAAGCTGATACTAAAAAATAATTTATGAAACTGACAGACTATCTTGTTTGCGTTTTGCAAAACTTGAATGTTGGATTGTCATGCAGGTACTAGCGATTATAAATTTTATCTTGCGTTGTATTTTTTAGTTCTTATTTGGTGGCACTTGCTATACGTTTTTATTATTCTCTGCTAGGCTACAGTACATTTTATCTGAATTTCTTTATTTGGTTCTCCTCCACTGTTCAAATCTTTAACGTCAATATTATAATTTATAATTTATCTACGAACATATATTTTAATTTAAAACGTTAAGTAATTGGGTAAGGTCTCTTGGAACCAGGATATCAGGTGGATGCACCTCAGCTTAACTCCTAGCATGATTACACTAAATGGTTTTATTGACGGCATTATAGGGATAATAAAACAATTTTGAACAGTGATGCCACTATTTGAATATGAACCATAAGGTTATCATTGATAGTAATCAGTTAATACTTGTCAATAAGCAAATGATAAGCAAATACTTACAAGTAGCCATGTGTTGGTAGAAAACTTGCGTGCATGCATACGTTTGCTACAAATTTACAAGTGTTCATAAGTTGACAATCAACTGAATAGTATCAGCTGATACTTTCTAAATGTTGACTCTAGGACGTGTCTGTGTGTCATCCAGAACCAATTCACTGTTTGGCACCGACCTTCCCTCCATATTGTGCTCCGACCGTCCCACCTAGTCTCAGTCCCATAGACTTCGAGAGCGTAAAATTACTCTGTCAATTCTGTTGACAGGGAGCCAAAATTTTCAGCGTTGATGCGTTTCTTCCGTAGTATTCATGACAAAGCTTGGACCTGTACGCGTTATGCTAATTTCTTGAGTTGAAAGAACTTAGGAATTTTTGAGTGCTATGTCTTTGCATGTTTTTAGCAACGCATATGACTGGGCTTTTCGTATGTTTGAGCACTCCAATAATTGTCTCTACAGGTATGGCTTTGTTATTTGCTTCTAAGTTGCAAAAAATGCACCTCTGATAGAAACTTTCCGCAAAGGATCGTCAGTGCCGAAGATATTACTGAACTATGTAGCCGAACAATCTACTGCTTATGTATGGCTATGAAGGAAGAAGCTTAAGAAGAATGGGTCTATTGTGCAGAGTCTGCTGCTGACCCCCTGGCACTCAGCTCACTCATCATGAAGGTGTCTGGCGTCCTGCAGAGTAAACCACAGACCAAGGTATGAGGGAGCACTTCCGTCACAGGCTCACGTCAACCTCAAGCGTAGGATGTAAAAATTGCATTGTTCTCACTCATTTTGACTGCTGGGGGTTCCTGCTCGTGTGATGAGGATGATGCGTACTAAGAATATTTGGGAAGTCAAAATTGCTCAATTTTCTTCAGTATCTGTATTTATTACTGTAAAATTTGGGCGGTTATTGCGAAGTACAAATAACGTTCGTTTCATTTTGAAGGTCAGTTAACCTTTTGTATACCTGTAGTTTGTATACCGGCCACTCTTGTACAAGGCTTATGTAAAATTATCCATAATTTGATTACAGAGAACATTTGGTAGCTAAGGGGGTGGAAATTTAAGAGGTACAGCACTGAAGTGGCTTAGTTTCTATTTGACGTAAAATTTTAGATTTACCCTTTGAAATTGACTATAGATAACGGTACATCCTATGTTGTTTTAACGGTTATCATTTGAGATATGAAACTAATGTCACTACGACGAAATCTGGGTCATCCGCTTTCAAAATTAGTTGTATTGAATGCAGAAATACGAGTGTAGCTTTTATGTTAGACATTGTCTGTTTCGTGGTTTCGATAGTCGGTGGGTTTATTTACCTGCTCTATGTAACAGAATGTTCTTTAAAGGGAACATGTGGAATTGATAGAATTTAAATAATTACTTTCCAAAAGCTGTAAATACTTAGTTTCTATATACTAACTTGCGTGTCAATTATATTCATTCGTTAATGGTTTCTGTAAAAGTTAAAGTTTCTTCAATACTTGATATACATATGTCACATTCTTGAACTTCATAACAGGCATCACATTAGATATTAAAAGGAAGAAAATGTTACTATCTTAGAAATAGAAAAAAGAAATCTAGCGTACTTTCGTTCTATTCCAAAGCAACCCTCAACCACATGTTTCAGATATTTTTCTTGCAAAGAATCTGGCAAATGATTTTATAATTGTGCGGTTTTTTTAGCGATTGTGGTCTTTTACGACCACGAAAGGCAAGGTTATCCATCGATGAATAAATTTGTGTATTACCTGGCTGTGTTGGCAGACGCGCACAAGCCTCCAGCTGCGTGGCACAGAACACTCCACGTTCACGCTGCAGCCACGGCGACCAGACCTACCCAGCTTTGATGTGGTGGCTGTGTGTGACCCTGCGTCTCTGGCAGCTCAGAAAATGGGGCCTGTATTGCAGGTAGTGCACCAGCGAGCTATTGGACTCGGCAGTCTATGGTGTATGTCTAAAAGCTATTCCATGCGTCTTACGAAGCTGTTGTTTTGCAAATTCTACTTTTTGTGTACGTCGTACTTCGTGTTCTGTGATGCCAGTGTCTCTTTGTTCCCTTTCTTAACTTTCTATTACCTGCTCATTATAGTAATGAGTTTTTGCTGTGCCTCTGTCAAGATATTTAATCCATTTTCATTGATTATTTTATCTGTGAACCACCTGTGTACACAACGCAACTGAGTAGTGTATTGTTGTAGTACTATTACGCCTTTCTTATTCTGAACGCAGGCGACAACCTGTGACAAGTAACTGGTAAAGCAAGAATTCTTTCACTGTGTACTCGGAACATCTTGCTTTTCTTGCTTTTCTTGTCAGTGTGAAAGTAATCAACGTTCAACTTGATATACACGAGCGAGATTCATGCGACTGTTGCGTGAGTGTGTTGTACATCAGTGGCCTTCTCTAGGAATACTGAGTGATGTGCGCTTGTGATGTTTTGATCCGTCAAGTGGGTGTTGATTAAGTACCTTACGTTTATTGCAGGTGCTGCACCGCGTCCTCAATGCTAAAGTGATGGTGGTGCTCAATGCCATCGAGAAACACTCAGAGATGCCGCTCAAGAGGTAAGGTGTATTTGCTTAACCTTGCATCATTCAGGAAAGTCTTTCCTCAATTTTACGTACTAGAAGATATTTTTTATAACTTAATATGCGACGGTAAAATGACCTTAGCCTTTTATTCTAGGGTAGGTTCACCCTAATCTTGCATTTTAGGACATGTTTACGATAGCATGTCTTGACCTGATGTTTTTATTTGTAGCACTATTACATAATCCTGGGCAGTTCTTGTGACCTGAACATGTGTGTTCTAGGTTCGTACATTTAGTTTGTAGCGCCTGTCCAGTTACTACGACACGTCCATCATGTACGGCTCTCGCAATTCCTGTTATGAGATTTGGGTAGCGACGCAAGAATGGCCAACTCGGCTCGTTCTTGTTGCAGTTTTCTAGTGTGTGTTGCAGTCTTCCATTATATGTAGAAGATTCCCAGATCAGGCTGACGTCATCTCGTCACTCAAGGCCGTCTTTATATAGCTCGCTAGGCCAGTTTTGTGTGATGGTTATGACCGTAGTTTTTATGGATCATTGTTTCTTTTCAAGTTAAATTTTAACCATAACCACTTGATTCAATAAAGTCTCATACCTAACTTTTTACAAGTTGACATCTGAAGCTGTTGGTCTCTTATTTCTTTTAAAATTGTTCAAATTATCATTTTACAATTTTTGTAGCTTTATCTCTAATAGGCCTATTTTATACTATTCGATTCTTTTTAGATGTCCTGCCTTACCATTTTCTGCCATTTTATTATTTTCAGTTGCTCTACTCTCATTTATTATTACTCTATTCGGTCAAGATGGTCTGCCTTCTCAAATTCTATTCCTCTTTTAACATAGTTTTTTCATTTGTTATCCTTCAATTCTATCACTTACCTCCATTTTATTGTTTCTATTACTTACCTTCATTTAATTGTTTAAAAATTATTTTTTGCAGTTTTTACCGCGTTGTGCTCGACTCCAGTCCTCACTTCGACCCCAAGACTGGAGCACGGCTGCCTGGTGCAGGAGCAGTGTTCTCTTGGCTGCCAGAGTCTCCAATCCTCACGCAGAACTTGCATGTGCCTGACAACTGGCTTGTTGAGGTCGTGAGGTCCAAGTACGACCTCGACAACATCAAGCTCGAGGATGTCGAGACCAACGTTATTAGGTCTGTCCAGACTACACTCCACCTCCGCCTGTAGTTTTGCTTGTATACGAACTGTATTCGATTTTTTGCGGTTCACTCTTTTGTATTCTTCTTTCAGTACTTGCTTACTTCAGAACTCTTTTTCTTATTCTGCTGCATTTCAGGGTTACTTAGAGTGAGACGATTTTTAAATGGCCGTTTTCAACACAAAATAATTCATGGTGTATTTCGGTACCAAATTGGAAACTTTGATAATTCCGTGTTTGCACCTCTGTGGATAATCACCAGATTTTATTCATGTTTGCTTGAACAGTTGGCATCTAGTTGCAGTCATATGCCTATTTTCTGGTGATAGAGGAAGTACATTTTATCTGTCTGTCATGTGCACCATTTATTCTTGCAATTGTGGGGGAAGCGCTCGCTCAGTTCGTTACCTATCCTCTGTCTACACAACTGTTGCCTCTGTCTATACAAATATTTACCTAACAATCAACTCTACTGTTCGCTTTAGCTGAAACTCTTGACCTAACCAGTAACCTGTGCTTGCATAAATTATCGTTCTTGAATGAATTTTTGCATGCGTGCAGCGAGTACGAGCTGGAGAACGTGCTGGTGGAGGGGCACTGTTTCGAACAGAGCACAGGCAACCCACCCCGTGGCCTGCAGTTCACTCTGGGCACCCAACACGACCCCATCATGGTAAGGACATTCGTGCTCGTAATTATTTCTTAGTGTGAATCACTTAGTCACTAAACTGTTGGCTTACTTCATGCCTTCAACGTGTACAAAAGATTATTTTTTATGTGATGCAAAGCTAGGGACGAAGTAAGGAAATCCAAGAGTAAATGCAAGAAAGTCTTCCTGCTTTTTTAATTAAGAATGCAATCTGATACGAAGTGCTGTCCTCGTCAAGTTTGAGTACCTGCATGATATGCAGCAACATACGGACTAATGAGCCCGTGTATGCTGCAGGTGGACACGATCGTTATGGCAAACTTGGGCTACTTCCAACTGAAGGCAAACCCTGGTGCCTGGCATCTTGACCTGAGGGAGGGCAGGTCCAAGGAGCTCTATGGCATCACCAGGTACCGTGCTGCTCTGTGTGAAACTTGACTGTGCTAGAATTGGACTGTGCTTGTGTTGGACTTTTTCTTATTTCGAGCTGCTTAGCTAAAAGTAAATTCTAACGCTGGGACCTGAGTTTGTCCTTAGGCTGGTCTCCCGTTAGGTTTATCGAAAACAGTCAGAGTCGTTCAGAGAATTGCTCAGGCTTTTGTTTGAGTACGAGCTGTCAGTTTTGCCTTTCATATCAAGTCAGCTTTTTGTGAAATTGTCTAACTTGAAATTTTCAATTCTGGATATCTTAAATTTCTCTTCTTGAACCGCGACAACTATTTCTGAAATCGAGCACATTCGAAGTTTATTTTTCATAGCGTTGTAATACAGAACCTTTTAGCTGTTACAGTAACTTCTTCATAATCTGGATAGCATTCGCAAGATTTGTGACATTCAAATCAATTTAAGTTCATTGATAATTTTTTAGTTGATAAATTTAGGGGAAATATGAGTCTTATTTTTATACGGATTTGAAATTTATTCCTGAGCCTTTCTTCATTCGTTAAATGGTAAGATGACTATGGGCGTGCTTTTCATTGGCAGCACGTCACAAAGACCATACTGATAACTATTCATCAGGAGAGAATACCTTATCACAATCGTAAAAACTTTTCAGGGTATTTATGTAACAAAGTTCGATGAACATACGTAATTTTGTGCGTGTATTAATTCATGAAACTGATGCTCCTCTCTACTTCAATTCCCTGTCAAACCTATCGTATCAAGGGCTTTCAAAGTGTGGTTTAAGAGAGGCAAAAGTTCTGGTCGTACTAAAATTTAATTGTTGAAGAATTTATAAGCTCTAGGAACTCAATAAATCAAAATTATGTTATTCAAATACGTCTTGAACTAAATGAAATGAAAGAACATTTCGTGCAGCCACGAAGGGACGGACACGCCGGTGGGCAGCAGCGCGGTGCAGGTCTTGGTGAGCTCGTTCAGGTCACACGTGGTCAAGGTGCGGGTTGCGAAGCTGCCTGGTAAAACAGACATGGACTTACTCGACGAGGACGATAAGGATGGCGAAGGAGGAGGACTCTGGAATACCATCACCAGGTTAGCAGCCTCGTTTTAGTCTCGCTTTACTTTTTTATAGCTAGCCGTATGACTGAGAGCAGTAAAAGAGATACGAGGTCAGATGTGGCTCGTTCTTTGACGAGTCAACGCTCGAACTTGGTTGACAATATTAGGACCATAACCTATACTTTGTGTAAGGTGTGTGTGTATTTCTTTCGCCAAAGAAAAACATTCTATGGCTTCTTTCTCTCAGTCAAGTCTTCAATCATGGCGGTTTGATTGAGAACTCCAATATTTCAATGAAATTATTATACAAGAATCATAGAATTAGAGAAGCACTTGGGTTCATGTCTGACAGTGTTGAGGATAACTTTATCAGACAGTTCTTTGAGACAATAACTCAACTGCAAATAGGTATAGGGATCTCTAGTGAAAGTTAAAAATTGGCGTGACGCTGCGTGGGCTGTAACAATGTTCGTGTTGTGTAGGGTGCCGGTGCTGGGGGGCTTGGTGGGCGAGTGGGCGACTGTGGTGCAGGCGCTGCTGCAAGCTCTTCCCTCCCTCAGGTATTGAGCCCTCCTGCACCATAGAGCCCTCCTGCACCCTAGAGCCCTCCTGCACCCTAGAGCCCTCCTGCACCCTAGAGCCCTCCTGCACCCTAGAGCCCTCCTTTAATGCTTCGTTTTTTTGTTTGTTGATTTTTAAAACAATAGGGTATATTCCGTTTCTCCTCAAGTTCCTTGACTAAATGATAGAAGTGCATATCTTCTACACTTCTGTCGTAAATAAATGAAATCAACATTTTTTACGCATGGAAATTTCTCAAACGCGATTGCTCCTACATCTTTAGTGTAAAAGTTCCTTCACTCATGCGGGTCTGGGTATCTGACGTGCCTATACTTACACTCCTGTCACTTGCAGCACCTTCAGCACTGGCGATGACTCTGGCAGCGATGCAGGCGACGCTGTTGAGACTATCAACATCTTCAGCGTTGCTTCAGGCCACCTGTACGAACGCTTCCTCAGGATCATGATGGTCTCTGTGCGAAAGCACACCAACTCTCCCGTCAAGTTCTGGTTCCTCAAAAACTTCCTTTCTCCTTCACTGAAGGTTGGTTTTGCATTTTTTGTGTAGGGTAACACTCGACTAATCTCAAAGCAGCTGGCGATACTTTTAGTATACTGAAAGTATGGTGAATTTTAGTTACCATGGATAGCATCTCAAGTGCGTATTTAATGCTGAATTTGATCTACTCTTCGATAGGATTTACCACTATTCGTGCTAGCCCATGATTGTATGTCCAGAATCAATGTGGTGACTGCACTAGTGAATTCTTTCACTCATATAGCATGACATTTAGACTTGGAACGTCTCTATTAGGAATGTGCATAGGGGGATTGCCTTTCTCATTTGTCACGATGATAAAGGGCTGTTCGAGTGTCTGCTCATATTATGTGTCTCTAGGGAAGGTGGTGTCTTTTACGTATGTGTCATGAGAAATCAACAGCTAACTCTCCTACGTTGGTTGTGAACATGTGTTTCGAATTGTGTGTGTGTGTAGTTAGAAGGGTTTTGCTTTCTTCTTACCTCGTCTTTTCGCTGATTAGACTGATAAGCATTTCAGCGACCTTTACTCAAATGCAATTGCTTCTTGTTATTTCCAAATGAAAATACGGAAGTGCATATGAGTAAAAGGTCCATTTTCATTTATCCTACTTTCTGTAAGTTGTTTCATATGGCTACCCGCCAATTTCTACCGAGTGTGTCTCTATCTTTCGTTTTATATGCTAAAATAGGAATGATTATTTGTAAACAAAATAATTCCAGGGTAGAATAATTGTGTCGCCAAGTTTTATATGTGAAGAAATATTCGCAAGAATAAGCATCTGCATGTTGGATCGATTAGTGACCAGTATTGGATGAGGAATTTGAAGATAAGTACGAAGGGATGCACTACCATTTTTTGCACTATAATTTACTATGCATTAACAAACTTGTACATTATGACAGGACTCGTTACCAGTCCTGGCACAGGAGTACGGCTTCAGTTACGAGCTAGTGCAGTACAAGTGGCCTCGTTGGCTGCACAGGCAGACGGAAAAACAGCGCATCATCTGGGGGTACAAGATCCTCTTCCTTGACGTCCTCTTTCCTCTGCATGTCAAGAAAATCATCTTTGTCGATGCGGATCAGGTACTAACGTAGATAGTCTAATGTTTTATAAATATCAAGTATTAATATTAATTACTTGGTAAGTAATTTTCTTGTTTTGAAATGTTGAAACTTTATTTTATGAATTCCTTGGAGACGGCAATCGAAAGACCTGTGAATTACGAAGCACGAAGGGTATCCAGGAAGAAGCACTTTATTGTATAATTTTGCTAATATTAGAGTAACACTGACTGTGGTGGCAGCGACTTGAATGAGCAAGACCATTCTGTGTTCAGCACCCGAGTAGTGGGTCTAGTGTAATAGTTCTAGTGTTAATTCAAAGATAGTCATAGCTATTTACTAGCGATCTCGAATGCTGATCAAAATGATTTTCAGGTCGTGCGCGCGGATATCAAGGAACTTCATGACCTAAACTTGGAGGGCGCGCCTTACGGTTTTGTTCCGTTCTGTGACTCTAGGAAAGAAATGGAAGGCTTCCGGTGAGTTCTTTAAATCTATGGGGCTAGTGTCATAGTAAAGATATAAAAGTAAATTAAAATAGACTTAACGCTTTTGAACAATAATTTTTAGTGTAAACGTGGTAGAAAATTTACAATTCAATTATTGAGGGCTTGATTGAGCTGGACTTATTTTTTTTTCGTGATGGTGATTAGTGAAATTTTCAACATTTATATACTAATATTCAACTTTACTTCATTAATTTTGAGTTGAAATGAACCTTTAAAGAATTGGTAAATTCGAATAACAGCTATATTATTTCCATGACTTGATCGTGAAAAATAAGGCTCATAGCAAAACCGATGGTAAAATAAGTAAATAATAGCAAAGAAGTGTCAATGACAGATATAAGCACTAGTACGCCATTAAGGGCAATCGCTAGTACCGCTGGTATTTCTTCTAGCAATAGTGGTGCTAGTTCTTGTAAGAACTAACGAATATGTTAGCAGTGCTGTTTATTTCTCTTTGCTATTGCTAGTCTTCACCACCTTTTCTGAATTAAGATTTAATAGCAGTAACACAATTGTGCGTAGCAGTTTACAAGTTCAATACGCAAATGAACGTATTGTGGCGGGTGACCGAGTGAGCACCAAGCAGGCAACCACCCAGGCAGCAGCAGAAGCTCCATACAATCAGTGGGTCACGTGTTGCAGTTGATTTAAGTGGTGGAATGTCAAACTCCAGAAAGTGGAGTTCATTTTCACTAAATCCCATTCACTGCGACAATGTGGTAATTAGCTGCACAATTTTCAAGTATGTTCAAAGAATCTCTGGAAATTTAATGGAGAGAGAACGATTCAGTCTGTGAAAATACTGAATGAAGTTGAAATAATAGTTTCAGCGAAATCCGATGACGTTAACCCACTGCTATATACATGTTGACGAATATTTTCAGTTCATCGACTCGCGCGAAAGGGTAACTTGTAGCTTGTTTCCATGCAATTTAAACCTGCAATTCAATGTGAATTGTCATACTCAAATCATCATAATTAATAGGTGGTTATTGTATAAATTGCGTGAACACATGACAGTTAAACACAGCTGTTTGTAAAGTTCTGACACAACATTCCTACTTCTCGAAGCGCTCCCGAGGAAAGAATTTTATCGATTGGGAAAACTATTTTGTTCAATCTGAAAGAGCTCAGGTAGTAATGGTCACTTTGAAAGTTATTTTACGATTACAATAGTGATCACTATTTTTACCCTCAGCGGTAGCACTAGTGGCTAGTGTTGTAAATGGCGTTGCCCGTCACTGATGATGAACGTTAAAAAAGATTTTGTTACGCAAAATTTGCTTTTAATCTGATGCGTTAGGCTTATTGCGAAAATTCCTGGTGTGTACCATCAGGATTTTGTTTAGTCTCTTTTATGACCATGATATTGGCCGGTTGTAATAAGCACATTGTAGCGAGAAGTTAATCTCGATTGTTTATGAGCAGTTCTCTAACCTACGTGCGGCTCCATCGGCTTAATTTATTGGCTCAATTAAGAAGACGCCTGTGCTAATTGTACCGCCTGCTCGTATTTTTAGTTGAAATAAATAGTTCTAGTTGATTTGAAAATCGTGTATCACTATTTGTTGGTAGATTTTGGAAGCACGGGTACTGGCGCAACCACTTGGGTGGTCGTAAGTACCATATCTCAGCGCTGTTCGTGGTGGATCTACGTAAGTTCAGGCGTATTGCAGCTGGTGACCGCCTGAGAGGACAGTACCAGGGCCTCTCACAGGATCCAAACTCCCTTTCCAACCTCGATCAGGTGAGCTCCCAAATTTTTACCCCTTATCATTTTTAGATGAACTCTTCACTTAAATTTTTTATGTCGTTAAAATAGTACTTCTACCATTTATGCTGATTTCACATATGATCTGCATCTTAATTTTCATTTATATTTTGTGATGGAAATTATGCGACGAAAATGCACTTTTCAGCGACGTGCGTGTGTCTGTCTCCGCAGGTTTGACTCCACGCATTAATAGCTATTTCAATCACCAGTGCTTGCAGTTTTTCGTTAAAAAATCCTGGTACTAATGCACTAAATTTTTTAATGCTCGTTGAAGTTTTATTCAACGAATCTTATTCCAATTACATATACATGCATAGGATCACTCTGCAATTTTTCATATTAAACCAAAACAATTTTCCATTTCAAGCGTAAAAAAGGTTTCAACTTCAATCATAACATATTCGTCCATGAATCGAAACCTATGATCTATAGCTTGGTCCTAGGCTCCCTATAAGTTCGATAAGTTCACTGTCTATAAAACATGGTATTAGAAGGTCTCATTATTATATAGTAAATTGAGAGGGCCTTGGTCTAGTTCTACTATTTTGTCTAGCATTATGGAAATTAACAAGTTTCCTGACTTGCACATGAAGCATTCGTCGTAAAATAATTCATAACTAGGTTGTCGTGTTTTCGATTCTTTCAAGTTTACAGGATGTAAATAAGCTCAACTATATATGGACAGAAGACTTCAAGTTTATTTCATTGTGGAGGATTTCCACGTATTATTATATGGATTATAGGATAGGATTATATAGGATTATTATAGGATTATATTATTTCAGTGGAGTATAATAATTTATTTTCAGTGGCAGTAGGTTGTGGTTCATGTATTAGCTCTTATTTTATTGTGAAAAATTCATTCACTGAGATAAGTGATGAAAAATCGTGGACATAAAAAAGTTCGTGTTGCATTATTGTCTAAATATAATGAAAAATCGTAATTTGAGATTTTTAGAGTTGGTTTAAAATGATTTATATATCCTACTAAATTAGCACTGCCGTCGTGAAAATTTTGTCGAGGGTGGAAATCGATTGTAATAAGCGCATGAAAGAATTAGAATATGTGGTAGCATCATGTAACGATGATGTTGAACTCTACATCTCTCAGGACTTACCAAACAACATGATCCATCAAGTGCGCATCAAGTCGCTGCCCATGGAGTGGCTGTGGTGTGAGACTTGGTGTGACGATGACAGCAAAAAATACGCCAAAGTCATCGACGTGGTTAGTAATTTAGTTATTCTCATGCAGTCTGTATTACTTTTGAATGAAATTTTCGGCTTCTTTACTTTTTAAATTAAGGACATTTTAAAATTATCGCTTAAGTTTCGTGTAGGTTAGTCGTTTAAAAACTCTGGTACATTACTATTTTGTGTATAGATTATCATGTAATGAGAATGATTGGGTTATAAGTAAGTGTTCAAGCTAGCGTGTTATTGGAACTTGTCACTGCAGTTTCAGTGACAATAGTTGCTCCTTTCACAAGGACAAAGTACTATCATACAAACGATTTTTGCTGTGAGGAATCACCGTTTTAGTTATATATTTATATCCTTTAGAAATAATTTTCAAAAATTGTAACTCTACCGTTCTAGAGTCCAGCTTCTTTCGTATTATTTCAACGATATTTTGTCAAAGATAAGCTTTAACCCTTTCGGTACCATGATGCAAAGTTCAGAACCTTTTCAACATATTTAACATCAAATTTTAAAAAAGATGCTCTGTGATGTTTTACGGTCACTGCATTGTCCTGATCAAACTGTAGCTCGCCCTACCAGCGTTTGCACAGACATATTTGTTGCTCTGCATCTTAATAGGCGAAAAAAATGACTGCGGCTACCAGAGATGCCGTCGGGACCGAGGAAAGGTTCCTACTTCAGCAATTTTGTTTTTGTTCCTTGTCTTGAATCAGTAATACTATTGTTATGGCATCATTTTGTTTGCAGTGCAATAACCCCCAGACGAAAGAAGCGAAGTTGGTGGCTGCCGAACGCATCATAGACGAGTGGACAGAGTATGACCAGGACATCAAACGTGTTCTGGCGCGACACAGAGACTACGTCACCTCCAAACCCACAGACACTTCTAAACCACATCCTAGCCCCGTACAAGATAACCACGTAGAACTTTGATGAATTTTAAACGATATTTTCAACTATGTGGTGTAGTGCTGAAACTATTAGAGCTGTATTTATTTTTTATTGATATATGAAAATGATGAGGATGTATGACACCTCGTCTCGGCCATTCCTTTATTCGTTTCAATTGAAACATACCTATTTCCGTAGCTAACACCATGTCCTTTTCACCATTATCAACTTTGTGTTCTGTATCGTGCTCACTATAGGTATCAGCATATGACACTTATGATATTATATTTTATTGAATTTATTGTGCTCTTACACCATTTTTATCGGGCAAACGCAAATTGCTCATCAGTATGTGTCTGGCTACTCGAATGCCATTTATGAATTATCAGTTCGACCATCATGTACTATTTACATTGTCCGTATCTGGTAAACGAATACGGAAAATGTAACTTATTCTTCTCTTGTTATCGTACCTGATCGTAAAAACTTGAGGTAATGTACGTATTTGGAACGATTTGGAGTTACAGCACTCGTGAAATCCTTCTGTATGAGTTTGTGTGGCAGTTCTCTATTGTGAGTGCTTCTGGAATTTTCACTCCTCCAGTTCTATGAATTTTGAACGTACTCGTTGAATGTTGTATTGTATTATGGTACACTGCAGGCATCTAATTTGACTATGCTCAGTAGTGATGCACGGCTTAATACCGTGCATCATTACTGAGGTCGCTGTTATTGTGTCTGCGGTGGTTAAACCAAAAATTTCATAACCCTCGAGCACAGTGTACGAAAAAAATAGAATTTTCGAAGCTCCAGCCGCTGTGACTATTGAGACTTTCATTCAAATTTTGCACGATTTAAACTTTTGATATGGCGATATTTTTTCTTTCTTCTATTTGTCACTTTCCCAGGAAAGCTTATGCATCTTCCACCTTGTAGAACTATCGTAATTGTCAACTTGAGAAACATTGTTTTGAATTTGTGTTGAAACATTTGGATTTAATTATGTTCTCATTTTACTGAGGAACAGGCATGCATTTATTGAATAGTAAAGGGGAAAGAGCAAGTAAACAGACGAGACCTGCTTTACTCTTATATTTCAAAAATGAAGTTTTTACAACCATTGATTTTTTGTTGCTAGCTCAGGACACTTTTAGAGGATCGCCACTTCACTAATTAGAACGGGGACGCTGCATATCGCCAGTCAAGAGTATTCTAGACTCCGCTTCATTTCGGACTAGCTTAATTTTTATACACGCTGAAGAACAATTCCTTCAGTGCATGCCTAAAGGAGGTTAGTTACTCAGTTGCTGAGATAGTAAGAGGTGTGCTGACTAGTTTTATTGATGCAACCGACAACCTTGATGCTGCTCAAAAATTGGTTCGTGCCGCTTGTTCTAATCCAACAAATTTTGTACTGGTTTTGATTTCTCGCTGTCGTTTTTTCATGGCTTTCATGTGATTATGCTGCTATTGCTGAAAAATTTGTTTTGTGGGTTTGCGATTGAATAAGTGGAATACATAAATGTTTGAGTAAACTACAACAGAATGAAATTAGTGGCTCTTAATATTGAGAAGAAAAGCTTGAAGTTCCATTTCAGCGCCATAATTTATATATTCGAATGATATATCGATTGGTTTTGATCATTGGACACGCTGATCCTGTCTTCCAGTTGAAAGTACCGTGGTACATCTGCCTTGATAGTTTTTCTGTCATATTTCATTTTGACAGTATTTATTGTGATCTTTTTCGAATATTTTCCTTCATTTTACAGCTCCTATTTTCTACAGGATGCCTGCCCCTAGGAATCAGATGTCTGCTTCTTAACCTATCAATGGCGATTGGCAACTTAACTTGCTAAATCAAAGAAGTTACATAATTTCAATGCGATATTGAGAAAAATATAGTAAAATGCTGTAATTTGTTCAGAACACGCTCACTGCTCGTCTCGTTGCAGTTACATTCAGTTTCTAATAATGACCTTCACATTATTAAAATTATATACCTTTTTTTGGTAAAGGACTTCTGATGCCTGTGGTCTAATGAGGTCTATTTGAGACTGATGTCTTTCAACAGAACTCAACGTCCGTCTTGTCTACAATGAGAAAATTATTTGTCGGCTGTGGCCCGCTTAATGCACAGCAAACTGGATGAATGATTGAAATTTGTATTCCCTGAACATACTACCGTAGTTTTTCTATAGTTCATTTATGATCACAATATTCTTAGTAGATGTGTGTAACAGATAATTGGTTGCATGTGAGAACCCTTATGAAAACACCTGGTATCTACTACAGTTTGGTAAGGAAACTTTACCGAATAATTTCTGAATTATTTCTTTTCAGTTGCACAGGATAAGTTCAAGATCCCGTCATTTTTTTTGCAACTGCATTCGCCTGCACACAGAGGCAACCTCACCTGCTTCAATTAGGGATGCTACGGCGGACAGCGAGGGAGCGTCACACCTGTCATGTAACTAAATTGTGTTCACTTTTTTCTGGGTTATTCTTTCGAAATGTATTTGTAGTATTACGAGAACATCTCTCCTGTTCTGTGCGTAATATTTAACGATTTTTTTGAAGGCGTGTTGCGATCTTCATACTTCAATAATTAGTGTTGGGAGGAGGTTTAGGCCTGTGAACGCATATTTTTAGAAGTATATCTGCCATTTAAAATCGTAAAATGAAGGCCCGTGTACATTGGCAAGATTTGTGTTTGTTACAAGGTAGCCTAGCGAATTGAAAAATGGAAGGTTATCATTGTTTCATCGCTTTGTATTCATAATTGTCACCTCGAAGCCGCTGATAGTAATTGAAGTCGAGAAATTAATTTTGTCTCGAATTAATACTTTTCTCACTTGAGCTATTGTGGAAATATTAAAAATTTTCGTAGTGCCACAAAGGTGAGTTCGATATGTGCACACTTATGAACTCTAAATTTAGGTTGGGTTTTTTAGCAACCATTCTCAATCGTTGGCCATTTTCATAACTAGCTTATGTAGAATCGTACGTTAGCTCCCTAGAAACTGTAGGTTGTCACGTGAGGCCATAGTTTTTTCACAGAAACCCCAATGTGTACTCATTTCTTTCTCTCGTGTGAAATGTAAATACCTTACGAACCACAACATAGGCCAATAAGAGGTACTCAGTACAGATAAACGGTCTCTTACACTATAGAGCTACTCGAAGGTATGTGAATTTGCTAGACTTGCTTCTGAGTTTTTGCGTTCAGTTTCATCGCTAATTGACAGAATGCAACCGTGTAGAAGCCTAAACAAGTTGCAATATTATAGAGAACATGTGCAAGCGTTTAATCGAGACCTTTCATGACAGGGAAACTATTTTTTCTACCTTCATCTCTTGAAACTTTTTCTTGTCGTATGTACTTACGTGGTCCATCTAAATATTGACGATACTGACGTGCTTTTAGCACCTTTTACGCTGCAGTCATACTTGTAGCTTGTAAATATCCCCGGTGCAAAGCCTTGATGTAGCAAGTTGGAACATTAAAACGTCGACTCATTTTCAGAAAACTTTAAAGCTCTAACTAGATATAAAATATTCAGGAACGCCATTACGCAATAGATTTTATTTTTCAACATACGTAATATTATAGGTAATGAGGCTCGTTAACAAGACATTGTGATTATTGAAATGTATTATACGTCCTATATTACGAAACAATTTGTGGCTCATATTTTTTTTTAACTATCAAGTGAGGCGTCCGTCTGCGCTCACAATCCGTAAACGACTGTTTTAACTCAACAATTGATTTTAAATGTCAAATATGCTATCTTATTCATACTGCAATTATTTTTATGACCACCAATTTCAGATACACATGAAATTTCCTTTTATGTTCGCGTCCCCTTTGTAATAATGTGAGAATAATAAAAGTAAAAGATATTCGTAATAGTTTCTACCTCCACCTATGGATATATTAGCCTCAAGTTTAATGGTTAATAATTTCGTAATAAACCGTATACTAACAAAGCTGAAAATCGATTATTCGAGAACTGCGCTGCAGATATAGAGCAGAAATTTTAAACGCAATGTACGGTTATGCCGCTAAATTATTATACATTATTCCTTCCTTGATAAATAAGAAAATATTTCCTAAACAAAGGTTGCTTACACTCGTCCGTGAAGCATTGCAATACATCTAAATAACTTTCAAGTACAAAGTACAAGATAATTGCTGAAATGACAGGTGAACCCGGAAAAATTTCTGGATTTTTGTAAGCCATGGAAAATGTTTAAACTATTCCGTTGAAAAACTTAATATTAAATCTGTATTAAATAAACTTTTTTAAATTCCCTAAATAAGTAATTATTCTCCGATTCCAGTTACTTGGCATTCATACAGTAGCATAAAATATGAAACTTCAAAACCAAACTAATATGATTTCCTACGAACTTGTCCCTACGTATGCCATACTCGTTCGTTCTAGATAAGCACACACAAATTTTGTAATCTTAGCATTTCTCACCAATACAAAAACTGACTAACACTAAGACCTATTCAACAGTTTACAGCCGTTCAGTGCGTTGCGACTTTGGTACGTTTTCAGGGAGTTAATTCATTAGTCTAGCATAGCAACGATTGAAAATTTCTCTTCTGAAGGCTTAAAAACCTCGAATAGCAATTAACAGAAATAAGAAATAAACGTAACACATTTTACATAGAACATGAAGTAGTGCGTTACTAACCCCACACACAGGCACTGTTGAAACTTGCACCGCCGACAGCGACACTTCAAACTCGGGCTCTAAGACCAGCCCAAGACATGCGGCAGATGCCTGGTGTGCCGCTGCATACCCTGGTGCAGCACTGGCTCCTCAGAGGTCGTCCAACTGCGAAGCAATCACACATTAATGAATGTTACAGTGCAAGACATGTACAGTAAGTCAATCCTTCTTCATGCTATTCCCATGAATAGATCAGATTCGCACTAACTTATTTAGTAATAATTGAACCACCTCGTCTCTCTCCCAACTATCGTCAAACACTCTGCAAACATAGTACCCGTTCGCCTCTCAAGCAACCAACGTCCAACTCCATGCCCACCAGATCATCATAGTGTTGCTGCAACTGAGGGGCTGGAATCTGGGCAGGCTGCTCTACAGGTTGATCTTCCACTGACAGGAACTCCTTGGCTTCTTGTTCTGTGACGGAGCTCTTGAGCGTCTCGATCGATGTAATGAGGCCAACCTTGGCTTCTGTCACCGGCTCCCATACCTCCCTGAGCACTCCACGACCAGAGCACAAGGCTCGTAACGACTTGATGAATTTGTTGTATGTGTCCGGGGAGATGATGATGCATTCCTTTCTGAACACTGAAAATTAAAATGATTATATCATACTAAAATCGGCACTCTCGTCTACGAACTGGCGGTATAATTAATATGAACGCACTGCTTTGAACGAAGACTGAATTAAAAAACCGTATTCACTCACTGTGTAAACGAAAATATTTTTAGAACAACTGACACATAATAATAATTAAATGTAATGACAATACGCACAATTAAGGAAACATTTGGAAAAACTTTCAGCGACTTATTTTATTTTTTTTTTCAAGGAATGAAAATACCCGTATTGTAGAAGATAACGAAATAATCTGATATAAAACAATTAAAATGCCTGAAAATATAATTCCTGGAAACTAATCACAAGTAACTAACAAACAACATGCAGAATTATACGACCACTATCATTCAGCACCCAATATGCATAATGACACAACTTTGTAACACTACTAACTTCAAATTCTCTGTCACAAAGTGACTTCCCGCATTTCATTATTTTCTTCGTCATTAATTTGAACATAATATACATTAAATGATAAATACGCCTTTGCAATGTGCTCTTAAAGACGACAGGAAGTACAGGTTGGCCAAGGACAAGTTACATCATTCACACAACCTTCTATTGATCTTTCCAGCGTACCACCTAGTACGACTATAATGCACTGTCTTGTAGCTCTCGCAGGTTACTCTTGCCACATCTTAGTATCAATTTCTTCTTTGATACTCACAGTTCTTAAAGAAGGGCAAAATGCAAGACCAGACTCCTGTGTACGCTCTGCTCCGATAGTCTCCATTCAAACGCTTATTTTCTCGACTAAAAATGCTGAAACGCAACAATAAAAGCAGCCCCAGATAAAGGAAAAACAACTGGTTAAGAACGAGTACCTTGACAAAATTAAATATGCACGATCACATTGCCTCGAAATAATCACAGGTTAACTGTCCTGAAAGTAGATAATAAAGAAAAACTGACCTTCGAGACAGGCGATGATTTTAGCGATTGAGGCTCGCTCAGCTGGAGACGTCCAACACTCGGGAGTTATGGTCTCGGTTATCTGCAGCAGCACCTCAGCAAGATCATCGCATACTGAAATCATTACGCATGGTCATGAGAAACGTAAAAAGAAATTTCAACATGCAATGAAAGAATTCCTAAGAAACCACTAGCGATAGTGAGGAACTCAAGCCTCACTATCACTACAAAAATAAATAATTGATGTTTGAGTTTGCTTTAGTATTTTGAAAACATTTTCGTAACTTTTTGATCATAGTTTGATTTTCTTATTAGGGTGATCGTACTTGAAATCATTATCCTGTCCTATTTTTCAAAAAAGTAGGGAGACACCTAACAGCTGTGAATATAAAGCTTTAAAAACCACAGCAAAAAAGACCGTTACACAAAAATCTTAACAGCAATACGGTGCTTAGCAGAATCTTAAAATTCACATTCTTCGCTGACCATCCCCCACAAATGAAAATATATTGGAAAAAGTTCTATTAAAATTAAAATCTATCTCGACACTAGGTACAAGACTGGGGTCAGATGAAGAGACGGATTTTTTTAAATAAAATTGCGTATTTTCTCCAAAAGGTACAACACAAACACTTACTAATGAAATTGGGTTATTGTAGACGTGAGACATGGGACATTTCGCTTTTGGTATTAAAACCATTATTGAATGTTTCCAACTGCTCAGATAGTAACCTAATAACAATGTAGGGTTCATTAGTAGCGCAATATTTTTAGCAAAGTTCAAGTAAGTTTATTAGTCGATATTTTGTTATGTCATTCACCCTTGGTGCTTTCTGCTTAACCAAGTGTCGCAAAATTTCGGTAATCGTAAAAATGTTTGGCAATTCAATTTTGAATTCCAGTGTTCATAGTGTTGGAAACACATCTGGTTATTTCCATTGTTCAATAGGTTCCCTTAGGTTCAAAAGCAGAGCATTAACTTGTCGAATGGCGGCATGCCCTGTACGTGTTGAGTCAAGTCTTGACTTAGGCTATATTTAAAAGATGTATGCGTTTACTGCATTTATTTAAAATTGTGAGCCTGTGTACCCATCAGTGTGTTAAATACATGTTTGTTTACCTATCTGTACATTGTGGTAGTAGAAATGTATCAAAGAGTTGGTCCTACATAACGAGTGCTGTGATTAATTTCCGAGGTTCCACACTCCACTTCTACTCCCATTCCCCCCAACTAGACTGGAGGTTTTTCCTAACGGTTTGGGGGGTCGCCTTTCGATACACGAAACTCTTTTCTTCCGAGACAACCCTCAAAAACTTACACGAAGAGCAAGTAAGTGCGAAAAAATCGATAACAGAAGAAAATTCATTGGGATACTCATCAACGGATACTTACAACGTAAGAAATTGGACGGCTGCTGAGTCAGCAAGGTTTGGAAGTCTTGCAGTGGCGTAGCAGTTGAGATTCGAGTCACAAGGGGGCACAATATCCCAGACGGCATGGCAGCGGCAGGCCCTCCATCAGCCGCAGCTTCCTCCTCTTCGTCGCCTCGACCGCGCTTGCTCTCGTTGGGTTCGTCACTGCACAGTGGAAACACAAGTTACTTTTTTTCCATACCAAATCTGTGAAAAAAAATTATTGTTTGACATTTCCGATATTTTATACAATGCAGTTTTACTTTTAGGCCTAACTTTGTCTTTAACATCGAGGTTGTAACGTAGGATTAACAGATGTTTGACATAGTAACCCCAACGTGGTTAAGTCTGCGTCAGTGTAGGCTACAAGACGCAAGACTGATTTCTCATAAATGTATGAGGGTGTGTGATCTTCCCATAACAGTTCAATGAGTTAATGGTGGCTTTAAGCTTAAATCTAAGTTGTTTTCGGTTAAGGACAAGAGTTGGAGAAAACGTTCGTGTATCATAGCTGAATCAGATATGTACTATCGATAGTACGGTACAGCAACCAGATGATAATGACGAGTGATTAAAAACAGAAGCCAGTGAATTTGCACAGGTGTTCAGTGGAAGGCCAGAATAAGGCAATTTAACAGAGAAGGGATGAGGAATTCGAGGAATGTGAACGATCGGACAGTACTATGAATTGATTTACTATAAACAATTATTGAAGCAAATAAGATCAGACTCCTTGAAACTACTGATAAAAGCATACAAACTCGAGAGTCTCAGGTCATATTTCGCCCATTTTTATTTTTGATGAAGCATAAATTCCTGAAAATATTTCAATTTTATGAAGGTTAAATCAAATAAACTGGGACGAACAGCAAAATTACTCAAATTTTAAATTTAGCAATTCGTCATTATGCTTAGTAAAGAATTATTAAACTACGACACGTCTAATTGAGTTCCTTTTATAAAATGAACTCACTCGCCAAAGATGTTCTCCCGCTGGCGCTTAGTGCGCTTCACAATCTTTGTGGTGGGAAACGCTTGTACGAGCCTGTCCTTTACGCTGCTCAGCGCCTCCTGTAGCTCCTCCGGCACCGACAGCAGCGCCTGAACAAGTTATTTGGAATTGAACCTTCACTACATTGAGTTATATTTAATGTGAAACCTAAGCGTGATCCGCTACTAAGATAGTATGAAGCGAAAATAGTGTAATACTAAGAATGAGCATAACCCTTTTTGGACTTTTGACCTAAACACCCAAAATATCTTATAGCTATTAAGCCTGTGACGACTGCCTGGCACATCAGTTAGACCAAGCCTATTCGGGGCTCACGGTAAAAATTAGTAGCCCACGAGCATTTTTCACTTTGTACAGTCATCAGTTCTCCATATCGCAGTCTACCTACACATACCTCTTTAACTTGGCTATTTTCTTACGCCCTCCACCCATACACCGCTCGTACCTGTTACATATCTGTAGACTAAGATATAACCATAAAGGTTACGGCTCCACTTGAAAAATTCCTGGCCTGTCAAGCAATAGACAGAATCTGAAACACCCCAGATGCTCACAGTGACATGAGGGTGGGGCTCGGGTAAAGGTCGCGCATGGTTCAGGGCTCGGTCTGTCAGGCAGTTGTAGTAGTGCTGCAAGTGAGGGTTCAGCACTGACTCAGGGTCTAGTAAATCTTCTTTTTCTCCGTCTCTGCAATAAAATACTACTATAATTATTTGATTTACAGGTCACAACGCAGTTGAGTATAATCTCATAACTCACGCGTCAGTGGTACACAACTATCCCCCCCCC
>VCRD01000117.1:439290-468298 GCA_006783055.1 Trinorchestia longiramus
CATTAAGGTGCTTTGTTATACGGACTTTAAGTAGTCTTTCTATTGTTTTGCTGATGACAGATGTTAGACTGATTGGACGATAATTATTAGGGATTTGTTTGTTCCCCTTCTTGAAAATAGGAGTGACATTTGCGCGCTTCCAATCATCTGGAACTATCCCAGTTTCGGAGATCGATTGAAGATGTTTGTTAGAGGTTCACTTATTACTTCGGCTGTTTCTTTGAGTATCTGGGGAGCAAGGCCATCGGGTCCGGTTGACTTATATGGGTTTAAAATGCTGAGCTGTTCCTCTACCTCTTCTACTGTAGATACGCCATCTGACAGGATTTCCTGAGTGTTTAAAACATGAGGTTGCGGGATTTCAGTTAAGTCTTCGTGAGTGAACACAGAAGTAAAGTATGTACAGTATTATGAATTTTGGCTTTGCTTTTGTTGTTCGTTTGCGTTGAGCCCTCAGAATCAATCAGTGGTCCAATAGTGTCTCTTTTGAGTCGTCGGTCGTTCACATATTTGTAGAAGCTTTTCGGGTTAGTTTTAGCTTGTGCTGCAACTGTAATTTCTTTTTTCGTTTGGTAGATTTTATCGTTCGCTTAACAGCCCTGCAGGCGTGGATATGTTCTTGACGATGGGGTTCTGTTTGGTATCGTTTGAGTCTTCTGTGCGAATGTTGTCTTGCAGTGATGAGGCGTTTAATCTCTTGTGAGAATCAAGGAGTGTTATTAGTTGTCCTCATTCTATTCTATTCCTCACGCGTCAGTGGTACACAGCCCACAACTTACGCGTCAGTGGTACACAACTATCCTCCCTCACGCGTCAGTGGTGCACAGCACACAACTCACGCGTCAGTGGTGCACAAGCTCATGGAGTCAATGAGAGCATCCATGGCCTGGGTCTGTGTAGAGGTGAGAGCGTCAATACGAGACTGCAGGGACGGGAACGTCAGCGGCCGTACGTCCTCCTGGTACGGCAGCGCCACCCACACCAAGCACTACCCGACAAAACATCACAGTGCATCAACCATGCAGAGTCGGTCAGAATGTTAAATACATTTAGATTTACAGGGTAGATGAAATTTCCAAAGAATCTCTCGTAAATAAAGATAATTATTGACTAGATTGGTACTGTACTAACATATGATACTTCAATAAATTAGTACTCTCTTGGGATAGGAAGGCACGTTTTCGTGAGATAAGCATCACAATTTTTTTAGGAAAACTGAACATTATTATCATTCGTGGATATCAACACTTGATTGTATTATTGTGCCTTGAAGAATGTTGCAAATTATTTTTTTCACTTTTTTATGTAAGAATAAACATTTTTATACACTTATACAAAGTTCAGAACTTGTAAGAACTATAATTTCGGCAAATGTAAAGACCGTGACAAACTAAGGGCTGAGGACTAGCAATCTAAAACTCCTCAAAAATAAACTTTCTGCAACTTAACACGGCAATTTTCATACATAGTTCAACCCGAAGCTACAAGCGCGTAACTTTTTTCTAATATTAATGATTACCTTTAGGGGAAATATGAAAAAAAGAAATGGGCAAACAGCAAAACGTATTAACACGTTAACCGCCACATGTACCACCGGTGGTACATTTGAGGATTTCACTTACCGCCGCATGTACCACCGGTGGTACATTTCCAAATTTTTAATAATTATTTTCAAAAATTAATTCAAAATATTTACGGAAGGTTAAATGATAAAGTCGTAAAATAGTAAAGTCGTGGCGGTAGTGACAAATCTCTGATATCAGGCATGGCGGTTAACGTGTTAAAGTCAAATTTTTCTACAGCCTTCACAAGTGGGATCATTTATGAGTGTCACACGAACACTAAAAACATTCACACGTGAAATCCTGTACGAGTCGTAAACGAATATTAGTCTGCTGGTAGATGAAAACAATCTCAAATATTAATAAACTTCACCTCAAGAGGATGCGCTAATTGCCACACACCTCATAATCCTGGGTGATGTCGGGGTACAGGGCCCCCATCACGGGATTTGACCCTCGTCTGTAGACCCTTCTCACAATGGCAACCATGTCCAGCTCTGCCAGCGCCTGTATCACCGCCGACAGCGCTACTGCTGCCTCCTGTACACACGAGTGATAGCTGATCATGTTTTCTTTTGGTGATTATTTGACGAAACACTAATTTATAGTATGATTAGGTCATCGAATGAATCGAAATGGAAGCTCACACGTGCGGTAATTATTGTGTGTAAACAGTTGTTGACAAATGTAGCATTTATCGTCTTAGAAGCACCAAGTTGTCCGAGTTCAGTGTTTGATTAATAGAATCCTGTTATTAATGATTATCCGAATTTACATGACGATTCACTCTTCTCAGTAACTGACGTTCATAATGAATGTATGTCCAGTATTCAGAGAGAAAATTAGTGTTGCTCTTGTGCAGCGAAAAATCTGCGTTCCCATTACACAGCAAAAAATTGTGTTCTAGAATCAAGCACGCTAGTTGCTATAATATGGCAGAGATTTGTTACTTAGACCCGAGACAAATGGAGAGAATTAAATTTTGACACTCGTGCCTAGATTAGTTCATTACTTGTCCGTCAATCTGCATCTAAAAGAGTATAAGTTTTGAAAAAGATATGCGAGACTGGACTACTTCAGGTGTGACCTTACAGCGAGAGAGTCACTCATGAGACCAAACAGGTCAAGGAATGACGACAATTCCATCGCTTTAATTAATTTCAAATCAGGAAAAAGTTATTAAATCGGAGTATTAGGCACTTTTTGTAGGAAACATTGCATTGTTTGCAGAGATTAAGAGATACTATCATACTAAATAGTGTGTCGACACAATATGGAAAATCAATAATTTTATTAATTAACTCGAATAATTGCCCACTAAACGTTCAGTGGAAGCTTACGAGTAACATGCCTCTTTAGATGATCAACGTATTCTTGAGATACGTCACCTCAGTCCGCAACGTCCCCTCACTTCTTCAAAGACACCTGACCTATGAGGCCAAGTCAAACTGTACAGGTAGAAAAACTACAGGTGGCTTTACTAGCGCAGTCTAGTTAACTAAGAGTCCTTGTAAGCGAATGGAGTTGGTGTTGACTGGGTAATAAGAAAGGACGACTCTACTCAGTCCTCTCTCTCTCTCTCTTCAACCGAGGTACACCTCATACATAGGTGCACTCTGGCATCACCTCCTCACCTTATCACCCTCCTTGGCAGTCACCAGCAACACCTGGTCCCCTGCCCTCTCCGCCAGAGTGCAGTGCTCTGACATGGTGAAGCCCAGCACCGATAGCTCAGCGCTCTCTGCACCGCTGTTGTAGTTCATTTGACGGTCCTCATCTGCACAAAGATAAATAAATCAATGGTTGGTAACAAGATTGTTGCACCTAATACTAAGATATCCGTAATCCAGAGGGACCAAGTATTCCTTATTGGAGTTCAAGGTATGAGTTTTCCCGCCTTTCTCTCTCATGTGTAGTACCGTCTTTATTTTTTACCTAATTAATCACTATGAATAAAGTAAAATTTTTGTTTAACAAGTGACAAAAAATTCTCGGGAGTTATCAAGGTTGAATTACTAGTAATTGTATTTCAATTGAAGGAGAAAAATATCACATCAGACAAACACGCAACAAGCAAAATATATCAATGGATTAATGGACTCAATGTCCGAGAAAAAGGCTCAAGCATCGAGTTTAATAAAAATACATCACTTCTGATATGAAACCGTTTCGATGCTAATGAAAAACATTCAGTTAACAATGATCACAAATATGAATAAAAATAGTCTACTTAACCCGAAACTAAAAAAGAAATAGAAATTGAGCATTATTTATGTATTGTTTTTGCAAAGTTTAATCAAAAAGAGAAGAGCAAGGACAATCGCTTTCAATCTTATAATTTTTATCGATAATTAATTAATCACTGTACTTTAAAAAAAAAAAATATATATATAGACGTTTTGACATTCAAGGCCATTTTCAAGAAGCTGAAAGAAAAACAAAAACACATGGGTAAACTATAACCTAAACATATTATTTGCAAATAGGGCACTAAAATACATAAACATCAAATAAATACTACATCTCACCATCCACCGGCAGTAAAGAAAAACTAGCAAAATAGTACTCTTATATGGGAACCCAACCTGTACAGCAACCGATGATGATTAACTTTAAAGTTTTCTTCAAACTAATCTCAGTACTCCTCAAGAAGCACTAATCATGCGAGACTTCAATCTACCCCGCATGAACTGGACTACTCGAAGTCGAGCACCTGGATCTACGCTTCCCGATCTGATAAATACAAATTTCTCGCAGCAGCATGTCAACGAAGCGACTAGACAAAACAATATCCTTGAACTAGACAATCACCAGCTTGGTCGACTGGTGAGCGAGTCTGCTTGCGAGCGGGAAGACCCGGGTTCGAATCCCGCTGCCGACATGGTTGACGCGGCTAGAAATACGGCATGGGACTTGGGTAAACAACCAAATAATTATCGAAGTAATTATCCGACCCAAGAATGGGCCAGAAGGTTCGTTCCTATAGCCTCATTCTATTCTATTCTAACTTATTTTAACAACCCCTGACAGAATTGGATTAGAAGTTACGGCAAGATCTGTCATCAACATATGATACACTTCACGCTTTAAGTCGACGCTCCTACTGCTTGGATCAAAGTCAAAAATGCCCTAAACTATCCAGAGGCAACCTTCGAACTAATAAATGAAGAGCTCAGCAGTTTTTACTAGGAAGTATTAATAAGAAACCAAAACATCGTGAAATGCTACATGAAAGAAAAAATCGAAACCGTCACAGAGCCCCACATTACAGTAGAGCGAATGAGACTAACTAATAACCCTCTTTGGTTTCACAAAAAATTAAGCACCTTATAAATGCCAGGGTACAGAAGACTTAAAAGTTACCAAACAGAACCCTATCGTCAGGAGCACATCAGCATTTGTAGGATCGTTAAACGCACAAAAGATCCACCAAGAGAAATAAAGAAATTGCAGTTGCAGTTCAAGCAAAAACTAACCTCAAAAGCTTCTACAAATACGTAAATGACAATGACTCAAAAGCGACACTATCGGACCACTGATCGACCCTGATGGCTCAACTGGAACGGACAACAAAAGCAAAGCCAAAATTTTAAATACATACTTTGCATGTGTTCACTCGCGAAGACAGCTTTAATCCCGCAACCTTAAGCCTTAAGCCCCGCAGAAATTCGGACAGACAGCATATTCACAACAGTACAGGTAGAAAAACACTTCATCCTTCTAAACCCATGTAAGTCTATCAAAACAACATTGTCTATCAAACAATACCTAGCTCCCTAAATACTCGAAGAAACATCCGAAATAATTAGCGAACGCTCAGCAAACATCATCAATAGATGGCTCGAAACTGGGATAGTTACGGAGGATTGAAAGCAGGCAAATGTCACTCCTATTTTCAAAAAGAGGAACAAATACCTAATTCGCCTATGCAACAGAAACCTTGGTGTCATCACTGAAAATCTCAAACAAAACCAACAAATCAAAACAAGTGTCAGAAATACGAGCAGAATGGTTGGTTCATTGCAAGAAACTTTGAATACGAATCATAGAACATCACCTTACCGATCTATAAAGTGTTGGTCCGGATACATCTGGAATATGCAGTACATCAGTGGTCTCCTCTATGGAGATACATAAACAAAATAGAGAAAAATCAGCGTAAAGCAACGAAAATGATTCCTGAACTCCGCAACCTCAACAACGATAAGTCTTCAGTAGCTTGAGCTGATCTCCCTAGATCAAAGAAGACCGCGAGAATAACTCCTCAAAACTTATAAATGCCTCAACGGCTTTAAAGATGTTACTCTGGAAGGATTCTCGGCCAAGATGATAAAATGCGAACCAGAAATAACGGCCATAAACTGGTCATAAGAAATTTCACAACATCGCAAGCTCTAAACCTATTTTCAGTTAAAATTGTCGGAACCTGGAACCAGCTGCCCGAAAACGTTTCTTCTGACACTGTGAACACATTTAAATATCGTTTCGACAAATAGCGGGTTAGAAATCATCCAGTTCTATGAAGTACTGATTTTATACTCAACTCAACTTCTGGTCCCTTTGTATGATTGACCTGCATGTACGTGATTGACGTCCTTACTTTAGACGGAATGGGACTGCGATAGCAACCCAAGAATGGAACAAACGGCTTTCCTGTTGCCGTATTCTATTCTAATACGGCAAACTCGCACTACTATTACAGCTAGAACATTTTACAGGATTACACGCTTTTTAAAATGTAAAATCTAAACAGTTTGAAGCGTATTCATCAGGAACAAAAACACTTATATATCGTCGGAAGAAATGGTTTTAACACCAAGACGTTAACGTTTTTCGTAAAAACTGCTTATCATAAAAAGTCCAGCTTCCTACTTGAAAACTGCTAGTGATCCTTCTAGAGCTTTCAAAATGTAGAGAAAGTATCCTTAATTGTAACTGGTTTAAGTGTGCTCACATGGACAGATTACCAGCGACTTACTACAAGGCTCAATCACAAATACTAGAATTATTCAGCAAGTAAACTGAAAACCCTTTTCCTTTTAAAATTCAACTTTTAGCATTGGAAAGCCGCAGTGGCCGTTGTTACCACCTATCACAGACAGCAAACAGGACACTGGGGAGTCGGTAGCTGGCTGCGGAGACGTCACAACCGTGCTGCCGCTCACGGCTACAAACCTGTGAAGGGCACGAGCGTAGTGCCGTATCTGTAGCCATCAATGACATCATCTTCAGGTACAGCAGTCTGCTGGTCGTCGTTGAGGTGGTAGCTGCGCTCCCTGATGGTCACCACAGACTCGTCTGTCGCGTGGCACCGCTTCCACGTGTCCACCGTGGTTCGTCTTATCTGCACAAGTGGAAGACCTACGTCACGTGTAAGTCGTGACGCACGCTAAACTCATTTTTCGGTCACTCAAGCTATTACAGGTCACGTGAACATGACATCTGTGGGTAGGACACAAAGGAAAACGCGTCTGAACTTGCTGTGGCATTGGTATTTGCAGAAAGTTCTTGTAGCAATTGAAAAAACAATCGGCCAATTGCAGTAGCACATAGCAAATACTATCCCTCGGTTCACCAAGAAAGAATAAACTAAATACTTGAAGTGACGAGTAGCACTTGGTCAAACCATCATTTTGTACCGTATTTGAGTACTTTTTTTCGGAATCCTGTTGGAATGTAAATTTATTAAGTGAGAAAAAAGGAATAAATTATAAACAGACACAAAAAATTAGAAAGAAAACGTCTGAAGTGTGTAATCTATCCAGTATGTTCCAACACTTTTTAAAATTTCGAGCGTCAGCATGAGCTATTCTATAAATTAAAATATTATGCATAGTTCATTCACCTATGCTCTAGGCCTAGGGGATGTAAAATATAATGCTTAGTGGTGCATCATTTATCCTATTCTCAATGTCTTCCAACACTACATCATCTTACCACAGAAGAATGTAGTTACAATTCAAATAAATTACACTCTCTCAGACAGTTAGATACTACACTCATGCCGTTTTTAACTATATAAACTTAGTAAAGAATAACTTCATTTAATAGTTGAAGAATTGACAATAACGTAAATGTGATGTTAAAATAGGATGAGGGAACAAAGATCCTTACTTTAATTCTACCGGTGACAGGTATTCTGAGATCCTCGCCGATGGTCAGGAGCGTATTCCAGTTAGTGCTGCCACTCGTTTTCTTTTGGAAAAAAACTAGTTGAGGGATGGCTTCGTCGAAATTACATATGATCCCGTCTACCTGTAAAAAATAGATCAGTATATACCAAGCATCATTAACAGATAGCTTAGAATAAACTAAAAATCTTCATTAGAAACCACTTATTTCCGAAACGTGTGTATTAGACCTACACTAGTAACAGAATATGCTATAAACTCGTAGTTCAACAATCTTCATTTAAGAGAAACAAGAACTAAACTTGTTTATATGACAGGTATCTTCATTTTCCTCAAGAACTTTAGAAACTTTGCACAAAATACGTTATCAGTAAAAATAACTCCGGATTGCTTTAATGAGCACTGCATTCACGAGACATTCAGCACTACTACTAACGAGTGGGTAAAGTATTCTTTAACTAAAATAAAGCTATGAGGCAATTTTGTAAACTTTTATTTTCTTACGTAAACGTAAATTATGTAAGAATTATTCCAACTTCACATACAAGCTATGCAAGAATCCAACCAACATTATTTATGTACAAATACTGCAGAATCTACACTGACAACTGACGAGAAGAGGTGACAACCTAGCCTTCATTCACTACTTGAACAGACTGAACAAAATAGTTGTACCAGATGGCTACGCCCACTCACGGCACGACTCTAGTATAAAAATATTCATATTTTACAGTTTTCTCTTTTCTTTCGACGCCACTCGCAATGTTTGATGGCCCTCTCAAATCAGTGAATGAAAGGAAGGTGTACTGTATGTTCGATTGAGATTTTGTTTGGTGCTCAAATTGCTTAATTCCACATGTACGCTTGTTCATTTTTTAAATTTCGGTCTTCATTTCTCAGTTTTCAATTGTGACTAATGAATCAAGAATAAACTCGTATTTAATTGATCAAATTAATAGCATTTAGCATCAAACACCTGTAATATTTCTTGAAGATACATCACTTTAAAATTTTCGGTAATGTTAACAAGGATACAGAACAGTTTTCATAACGCACCATATCCATGCAGCACAAAATAATGATTGCGGTGTTGCATGGGAGCAGCGTTTAGGCAGGCCAAATACCAGACTGTGTCATGCTAGTTCATAACGCCTGTATAGTAACGGTACAACACTTCAACATTAGGAACATGAACCTCAAGTGACTGACCTTGTTCACATAGGTAAAAACTAGATGATTTGATGTACTACGAAATCATCATTAAACATATCAATGATTGTTCGTACACGAGAAATTAAGGAAGAAAAAACGAAGATAAGAAAACACCAGTTGAACATACTGCCTGCACAATGCTGGTAGCAAGGGCTTCTCCAGCGCGCTGTACCGTGGTCTTGGGTTTGCCGCTCCAACTCAGCGCAGTAGACTCGTCGTTGGAGGCAGATGCATCATCCTCCGCCACGTCCGGGCCTCTGCATGCAAATGATCAGTAGCGCTATTGTCCGTAAAGGACATTCTGTTATCTTCTCTAAATCAAACAATTTTTACAGTTGGGCAAGATATATCGTGTCAGTTTACTCTCAGCGTCTTAGGCCATCTCTACTTCCTCGAACCCAGGCACCTCGAATGAAAAACTAGGTCAGCCAGAGCAAAAATAAAAATTTCTTACATTTATACACGAGCAGCATGTATAATGAAATGTATTTCCATTTTTGTTCACGAGAGCACCAGTTAATCAACTGTCTTTCACAATATAAAAGGTCATTTCTTTTTTCTATCAATCTACAGGGTGCGATATCAAAACTTCCTTTTTTTCAAAACAAAGCGCTCAAAAAAAAAAGGAATTTATGTTACCGCACCCTGAATTAAAGGATGAGAAAATAATAGTTTTGAAGAATGAGGAATTCCTGGATAACACATGACATAACTTTTACATACTGAAAATTCCGTCCACGAACATACCTACATACTTAAATCTTCATTCATTTTATCTTGACGCTCGTCCAACTAGAGTAGTAGATGTTAACTAGTGAAATGTACTGACTTGGATGAGCCACAAGTGTATCCCTCAAGTCCTCCAGCTGACATGCCCACACCTCTCCAGTTTATCGTACCATTCACTTTTTGTGTAAGTACTGTAAGTTCCAATGTTCTTCGTTGCGCTGGATTAGGTAAAGCACAACATATTGATACAAATATTTTCTTCCGTAAAAAATACAAATTTAGCACTAAATTTCTCCCTATATATGTATATCATAAACTGGTAAATGCATGTCTAGATCTCCATGTAAGATAACAGCAAACCAATTTAATGCCTGTCTTATAAATTACCTTTCACCTTGACCAACGTCACACTTTTGTATACGACCAACATTAGAATGTAATCGAGTCTAGTCTAGCAGTGTATAAGTTGCAAGAACTGATGACCACAATACATAACACGGGCAGGTACAGTGTGGACTCACACCACTGTATCAGCCCTGATCGTCTCGTGGGAAGGTGTCCAAATAATGAGCAGGACACGTCCGCAGGTCACAACACGACTCACATGATGCTCAGATCAGCTTCGATGGCTTTGATGCCAGCAACAATAGCGTCCGTCTGGTCGTCACTGAAGTCTCCGCTGAAGTCAGTCAGGAGGACAAGCTTCGTGGCCCCGTAGATCTCTTTCCTGGCGTATCATAGACATTAACCAGGTAACTGATAAAATGGTTCGTTAATAATGTACAGAACGGTGATTACCTATATCGTTATTCAGGTGAAACACTACTAAAATGTCGGTACTGATTACCTGATCAGTACCGACCTGATCCACCCTGTCTCCCTTACTGTTTGGCCTATATACAAAAGAAATATCAGTTCGCCTGAGAATGAATGGTTTTGGACTGAAAGTTGGAGAGGAGAAACTGAGTTGTTTGCTGTATGCTGATGACATTGTTGTGGTTAGTGAATCAGAGCAGGAACTGCAAATGATGTTGGAGATTGAGGATGGATACAGTAGAGATTTCAAGGTGAAATTTGGAAATAAAAGTAAAGTCATGGTTATAAATGCTGATGAGACTGACAGAGATAGAGAGTGGAATATTGGAGAAGTTAAGATAGGCAAAACTAAGTAATATAAGTACCTGGGATGTATGTTGAGTGAAGATGGATGTGCAAGAGCAAAAGGTGAGAAAGTGGTAAAAGCTATGCAGTGGTGGGGAAGGCAAAGCAGTGTGGCCAAATATAGAGCAAATAAGTATGAATGTGTCAGAGGAATTTGGAAGTATGTTGCAGTACCTAGTATAATGTTTGGCATGAATGTTATGGCATGGAATGGAGGAGACCTTGAAAAGTTGGAAGTGCTGCAGAATAAGGTAGGGTGTTTGGCATTAGGCGCCCCGAAATGGACGGCTACAGAAGCTCTTAGAGGGGATCTAGGGTGGAGTCTGTTTTCTGAAAGAATGGTAAAGGCTGTGTTGAATTATAAGGTGAGAATTGAGCGAACGGAGAATTCGGAACGGAGAAAGTGGGTTACACGAATCTTTAAATGGAATCTGAGTGAAAGTCTTTGGGAGAAAATTTGCTCGGGGCATGCAAGAAAACTGAAGATTCAGAGGACTGTTTGTGTTAGAATTGGAAGAACTATGGATGATTGGTTATTGAAAGGTCATGGAGGTAAAGGAATGGAGTGGAATTGCAATAAGTGGAAGAAAGAAATTGAAAAAATAACAAAAGAGTATGGCCTGAACAAATGGAAGCATAGTATGAATGGGAAAACTACATTAATTTGGGATGCCAGTAAGAATATACCAAGGTTTGAAATGTTTTATGATGGAAGTTTTGGCAGCCAACTCTTGTTTGCCGTCAAATGTACGGCATTAAGTGTGAATAGGCGTACATGGAGGTGGAATGAGGGGAATACAAGGTTATGTCTGCAGTGTAACAGCGGAGTAGAGGAAACAGTTGATCTGGTCTTGGAGTGTAGTAAATATGAACATGAGCGAGAGAGCATCATGGATGTGGTCCATGAGCAGTGTGGAGAAAACAAGTGGAATGCAAGGTGTGTTGAAGAGGACTCTGGTATGAGATATCTTGTAGGGCTGGATGAGGAATGTAACACGACTGTTGTGGATACAATGAAAGATTTCTTAGTGCATGCATGGAATAAGCGACAGTGATGTTGAATAGTCACTTTTTTTAATGTGACTTCCTGCTAAGCATGCGGGGCTGTTTATGACAAGCTGGATCTTCCAGTGATGCCCTTACTTGGCTGCTTCATTTACATGGAATGAATCAGGGTGGCCCCAGAAGAATTACTTTAGACGACCCTGGCTCACAGGAGAAAAACTCTGGGATGCAATCCAGTTGTGTGTGTGTATTAGAGGGAATTAAAGGCCGTTACAAAGGCCCCAGCCAAACGCTGGCCCTCAAATCTAAGTCTAAGTCTAACCTGGGGTCATGCAGCAGGTCGATGGCTACCACGAGGGCATCCAGCCAGTCAGCAGATCGCGACCCCCTGGGTAGCTCCTGAGCAGCCTCCACACACGCCCAGTCAACCACACGCGGCTCTTGCAGCACTGGGTGGGCAGTGTGGACTAGTACTGGCGCTCACATTCTAATTTCACATCACTACTGACGGTAATTCAAAGTTCAGGCCTTGTCCTTGCGAGTGACGTTCAGGATAAAACGTATACAATGCATTATTGTAACGGGCTTCAAGAAGAGATTGAATTTAATTAATTAATTTTATTCAGGAAAATCCTGATAACCTCCTGTTAAAGATAGTGAATTAGTTTAAAAAGATCTTCTGAAAATTGCTAAGCTATAGGAAATACTTGATTTTAGCCAAGATAAAAAAACCGTTACAAAGAGAAAGGTTAACTCGCACCAAAACAAAGTTTCAAGAAAATCATGTTTAAAGGTTGCAACTTTAATTAGGTGATTATACAAACAGTAAATATAACTAGAAGCTGCTAGTCTTGACTTGAAGTGGATGCATTACACATTACCCTATTAAATTTCTAATACAAAAATTCTTCCGATAGTTTAGGTCCATCAGATACCCGACCGCCGCACATGCTGTTCTGAGGCGACTAGGCTACACAGAGAGACTTCCACCCACTTGCCCCCTAGCTAAGCCAATCATCAAAACCTATCCACTCGCCCCCTAGCTAAGCCAATCAGCAAAACTTTACTCCTATTCCCCACTTAGGTTTGAAATATGATAATCTTATAGGCTGTCTCCATTCTTACCCCACCACAACATTCATACCCCAATTGTGGATGAGAGGAAATTCCTCCACAGAAAATGGTCTGAGTTCCCACTACACCAAATGAAGTAACCATTTCCAGCAAGGACATACAGTAAATTTCTGTAAAATGAAAATCAATCTTACAGGATGTATCCTTCCTGACTACAAGCCAATGCCCCATGAAAGTTCATACGTTATTCAACCTTTTGGGGTGCATAACTCTATTTTGCCCGTAGGGCCTGAGTTAACCTTTTTCCACATGGCTTAATGTATCACTAAGTATGAGAATTTTTTAAATTATGATTTTGTGGCATGGTTCTCTAACTTACACTACATCTATAGAAAAAATATTAAAAGTGACACCTGACACACCTACATACAAGAATGATCAGCTGTTTGTAAAACAGCTAAGATCATCACATTTACTGCACATGCATTAACTGTGGAATCATCCTAATTAAGAAACACTAACAAAACAACTACTTTTGTTTGAAGAAATTCTAAGAATTATGCATGCACAATTCTGCTGCATGGTGTCTCCACAACTAACCATCTCGTCCGTACTGTACATGACGAACTCCTAACAGACGCCAGTTCTGAGCACAGAACATCTACTACACTATTTCTGCACAGAAAACGGTCGTTTCTACAGTCGAATAGAAACAATTTATTTTAGTCCTTATAAGTGACAATTTACGCAACATTTCTAGTCAAAAATTTGTAGGGTTAATGTGAGTTTAATATGTAGCAGAGACTGAATCACTGTATTGACTACATGGTACACGATTGTTAATAGAAGACAACCATCCAACAAAGTGATCATCTATACCTTAACAGCACATAGAACTTTACCTCATGTTTACCAAACACTGCATCATAAATTATAAGACAGAAATCAAATAGAACTCACCTGTAATGTTCTCATATTCTCCAGGCTTGGCAAGAGGGTTGTCAGTCTTGTCTGTACCAAAGAGCACAATGCCCACACGGTCACGGCATTTGTCAGCAAAGATCTGCAAAGAAATCAACCATTAAATTTCCTTTTTTATATGGAAAAGCAGCATCAAATTATTTCCAGCACAAATTTTTAAACTCATGCTCAAGCATTTTCACTATTTTAATTACTGAATTAATGGAGTCACCTTCCTCTGCAGAATGTTGATGAGGCAGAGTTTGGCCTTGTAGTAGAAGGTTTGCTCTATGGGCAGCCCAAGACGAGTGTGGGGGCCCACATCCAGCACCACCACAATGCCTTCCTGCACATAACACAAATGATGTAATGATTACAAGATAAACTGGATAAAACTTCACTAGGAAAGATGACAAGGCACAGTGGAAATGATTATAACTTACATTTACAGATTACCATTATCATACATTTCACATTATTTGGAGTGTACAGAAGGTTACCAAGTATTTGACACATTTTGTTTTTATATTGTCTTTTGAATAGTAACCTTTGAATTAAAATGAAACTTTGCATTGATATTTATACACAGAAAGTGTATAAATCTATTCTAGTCTATTTATACACAAATAATTTTAAAAAATTGTTCTAAATCAATTTTTGGTCCTTACGTATTATCGGGAGGACCTTTGATTTTTACTTTTTATTTTTTTTCACAGGGTTTGTTGGTTAGGTTAGGTTAGCTTAGGTTAGGTTAGGTTAGGTTAGGTGTAATGTAATGTTATTTTATTGTTTTAACCGTTTCAATAAATAATTTACTTTAATTTTTGAGTCGTTTTTTTAAAGGTCCTCCCGATAATACGTAAGCACCCAATTTTTAGTTACAATAAAGTTAAACCAGCCTATACAATTGTATTTAACAAAGCATGTTATTTTTAAGATAACATGAGCATTTTATTATGATTTTATTTTTAAATTTACATGACTCTCTTCCAAGTAATCACAAATGTTCAAGATTCAAAGATGGTTAAAATTGCTGATATGTGGAAAAGTAACAGCATTAAATAAATGGTAATGGCAACCAAAAAATTGCTGAAGATTTAATTTTACTGGTAGAAACAGTACAGGCCATTGTTCAGAAATGGAAAAAATGTGACACTACAATAAACATTCAAAGGAGTGGTCATTCACACAAGCTGACAGTGTGAGCCATCTTTGACATCTAGAGACATTCAGGATGAAGAATTTAAGTAAAGTTACAATTAGGAGAACACTCAACTATGTAGGTTAACACTCAAGATTACCATGAGACTCCATTATTAAACCTACACACAGGCCAAACTTGTTTGTAGAATTATTGTTTGTAAATTATTTTAAAAACTGATCTCTAACATAAATGATTTTTGAATTCAACTTTCAACACCTAAGAACATTTGGTAATTTCAGAAACATGCCTGGTTCTAAGAAAGCAATCACTTTGAAAAAAACAGCTTTGGAAAAGTAAAAAAAAAATGATACCAATATAAAAGAACACAAATATAACACAAAATTGATTCTGATATAATTATTTTTAAATTGGCAAAAATTTTATTTTCAATTGCTAAAATGTTTTACTTACTCCAGGCTGAGCTCTTGGGGGCATAGCAGCTCAATTACTGATCTGATGATCTAGGAAAGTACTCTTCAAGAGAGTAAAATAAAACTAATGTAATTATTGAACACCTGTAAGAGAAACAGCATGATATATACAAAATGTCTTTCATACATGAAGTACAGAGGACATTCTTTATCTCTAAGTTTTGAGGTTTCAGAGAAATGTATTTTTCATCTCCTCTACAATGCTATTACTCCAAGATAAAAGATTTTCTTGCAAATACAGTATGCTAACATAATATATTAATATTTACTGTCATATACAGTACAAGTCTTTTTAACCGGCAACCACGGGACCTTTACAGTTGTCGGTTAATAAAAAAAATGTTATTTCAGGCGATCCTTTAAAAATGCCTTAAACCTTATTTAAATTTCCTATTATATTATTTAAGTAACCACAAACAATTCATAAACATGCTAGATATAAAAGGAAAACAATATCAATTGCAAGTGCCTGTTAAAAGGAATTCTACTGTATTGTCATTTGTATGAATTATTTTCAGATGTTACTATTATTGAGCAGGAATGTTAAAACACTAGAAATCTAACAATTTCAACTGTATGACACATATTCAATCTATATATTAAAACAGATTCAAAAGACAGGGTATGGCAACAATTTTTTCATAAGGAAAAGCATTTAAAAAAAGAAGTTATGTTGTTGCCCTTTATATATTCATATACAAATACCAGAGTGCATAATCCTTACAAACCTCTCAATTGTAGCAATCTCATGCAGTAATACAAACATGAGTAAAGCCAAAGCAAACAGACCAATGGTAAATTGATCAATGATATTTTGAAAATATTATTTCAAGTCTCTACAAAACTCTACAGCCTGACATGTAGCTAAGGCTACAAAAGTGTCCAAGCTTGAGATTCAAATCATTAGATTGCCAGGCATCTCTTTCTCTTCTTCCTTTATGACCCACTAGAAGTAACTTTAAAAACTTTATAACCATAAAAACACCCATTTCATATTTTTCATAGATGTTTTTAAAATTTTGCACCATAAAAATTCCAACTTTTTACTGTTTATCACAGAAAATGTGTGAATATGCTGTCAAAAATAATATATTGACATCTATTTTTAACTTAATATCAATACTACTCATGATACATCAAAGCCTTCAATGCTTAATTAAGAACTCAAATAACTTTTATAATTAAATTATTGTTTGGTACACCAGCAAAATTGGCCATTCTATTACCACCAGCTCATTCTATTACCACCAGCTTGGTCGACTGGTGAGCGAGTCTGCTTGCGAGCGGAAAGACCCGGGTTCGATTCCCGCTGCCGACATGGTTGACGCGGCTAGAAATACGGCATGGGACTTGGGTAAAACAACCGAATAATTATCGAAGTAATTATCCGACCCAAGAATGGGCCAGAAGGTTCGTTCCTATAGCCTCATTCTATTACTAGTCAATGTTAGACTCTTCACTTGTGAGCTGAACTGTTCATAAAGAACTTACAGGTATACAACAAAACAAAAATCTTTTATACATACATTCATTAAAAACTTTGAATATATCATATACAATGAATTTTTTTTTACTTAATGCTCATCAAAATTTTGACAAGAAACATTTCACACTAATATTGAGTCATCAAAATCTAGACAATTATTTAAGCACAATAAGAAAATCAAAGACCCCAAAATGAACTAAATATCTGACAAAGGTTATGTATGAGCATTTGCTGCTTTCATCTAAACAAAGTTGTAATTTAAATGTTATCAGGTATACCTATAAGCCCAGTCAGCAAAATATGACTGGTGTATGTCTAAGGTGGCTCAATTTAGGCAACTAAATTGTCAGGGCACAAAATACTATCCACAATTCTAATAAATTGTTCAATAATTTTACAAAAACAATGTCATCAATAAATGCTAATATCTTTAAGAAGTAATTTTTAATCTTAAATTTATGTTCAATTTACTAGAATCTCTCTACCCTTCCAATCCCTTTCTGCAGCATGGCAAGTAATAGATGAAAATAAAAATTATACATTAGCAACAACAGCTACCACCTACCAGTCTTGTTGTCCATATTATAATTAAAACGGTATTGTCTCTGTACTGCCCAAATGATCCAAGTTTGTTAGTCATAAGGTTTAACATTAAAAGATTTCTAAAATTAAAATCAAGTTGCAAAAAATTGGCCATTTTTTAAAATAGAATAACCATTGCAACTGATTATCACATTGTTTTTTATCACCTGTAATGCAGCCTAGCTTTACATTTCCTAACTCACATGTACTCAAACGAGGGAACATCTCTCTGCTTATGCTGGTTCAGGCAACAAAAGATAAAATAAATGAGTATTTTATTTGTCACCTATCAGACAGTAGTATAGACTTGGTTCCTATTGATTGGCATTTTTAGGGTCCTCTTCATTGGTCTTCACTACTAACTGCAAAATGAACTCAGCTTTTCGACGGCTCCATAACTCGTTGTCATATTATTCTCATTTCTTGGTAAATTTATTTATACTCTCTTAAAAAATTGTTTCAAAAATTAATTCTAGGATAATATACTAGAAAAAATGATAAAATTGCGTCACTCTTCAACTAGCTCAAGAATTTCAGAGCACCCGCCATTCAACACAGCCGACTTATGCGCGGAGACAAGCGTGTGCGAACACGTCGTTTGAATAAGGTTGCCAGATGCCGAGTGCTGTTAATGACCAAACCAGACAGCACCGGTTGAACTTCCACGGTTTAGATTATGCTAATACAAAATTATTATCAAGACAAATGTATTAAAGATTTACGATGAATAGTAAAATGTCAGAAAACTACTATAATGTACATGTGTCGAATTATATTAAACATTGAAGATATCATTAAAATGTTAAATAACTGTCAAATGAAGTCAAAAGTAACAAAATAGCTAAATGTCAAATTTCAAAACCAAATGCTTTCAAAAACGGCTTAAATTGAAAACTTTGCCTGAAAGAAGACCAATCTAGCATACCTGAATTTGAAGGGAATCAGTCCGGGACGTGTTCTCTTACCACCTGGAAGCTCTCGGATCTGCTGATGACACAAAATTTGCCCTCTTGGTCACACAATCACCCTAGATTTTGAAGGAATACAAATGAATTATACTTAATCTAGATAGTTTTTTATCGTTTTTGTTTCTTCAAATGTAACTCACTGAAACACTAGAATTATAATATAATGCAATAAATAAATAAAATACGGCTTTCTGCTGGAGTTGACTATGCACCTCGAATGCCGTAGGTACGAAAGGTCATGTGCATTCCAAGAGATTTATCTGCGTACCACGCATACTCATGCGACACGTGTGCCTGTGCCTCATACCCTCAGTCACTGTGAGAGGGCCAGCGCCGCGGTGGAGGTTGGTCAGTGTGCCCCAGAGTTATGGGGAGAGAGTGTGACGCTCTCCGTTGCGCCGCACATGGTGGGGGTGGTGTTCGATCGCGCACTGCGATCAACTGCATGCTTCGCAATGAGATTTAGTGGGAAAGTTATAGACTGCTGTTTCCACCAGATGTGAAAAAATTACAGCTTACCTATTTGTTTCCTGTTAGTTCTAGAAAACGGGCTTCCCAGTGTTATCGTGTCAAGAAGTGGTTGTCTAAACAATCGAGGGGAAATGAATGCCTCCCTCACAGTATTTCTCTTCTTATTACATTTCAAGAGAAAAATAATACGTAGACTCAAATATGTGTAAATGCATATCAAAGTACTTCGTCGAGGAACATGAAACATTCAAACGAACAGTGAATATCACTTAGTATTGCATTTAATAGGCAAATATTTTTCGTAACTGATGGTTTTTCATGAATGTATGATTTATTAGAGTACATATATTGCAGAATAGTAGTTACTGGTACATTTGAAACACTATTTGTCGACAGTAAGCCTTCCTGATTTAGAGGTTAGAAATGACAGAACTTTCAGATGTTCCTATGTATCTTGTCTTGAAGATTTAATGTATTAATGGACTAACCCGCTACAGATTAATTGAGGTGAACGCTGATTGGCCATTATAAACTGATTAGGAATGTCTTCTTGAAACAAAAAATATACTACAGTATCTTAAAGCATCATAGAACTCACTAATAGTTGGTGGAATTTTTCTGTTCGACATATTTCGCTGACCAAAGTAATATATTTTCCTACATAAGCAGGTCCGACATCTAAATCCTAAGGAATTTTAGCTAAAATATGAGTTAGGCAGTTCCTAACTGCGTTTGTTGCTGCGGAACATTTATTTCTGCGCATAACGTTAAGTAACGATAATTTCTCATAGCATGGGCAATTGTCACACCGTCAGTAGCGTTGCACTGGCATCGCTTCCTTCAGAGTCTTGACATCAGACGTAGACCTGTGAATATATCACGCAACACTTCATTGTGCTCACAGTGCTAGTAAATAAAGTGAGAACCAGCGTCGATAACCTCGATACCTAGCACTACCGGCCAGTTCCACACCACATACAATCAGGTCAGTACTACATGTTTTGTAGATATAGAACCTCGGTCACTGAAAATTTGGTATGTTCAATAAGTCGTCAGTAGTCCAATAGCTTACATTCACGGTGTTCGTTCTTTGAACTTACGAGTATAATGACGTACCTTGTACAGGTTTTACGGGACATCTTCAGCGGAGACGAACAAACTAATGAAAGAAATTTCAAAGTTTTTGTTCTATGAACTCGTAATTTTTTTACACACCAGCGCACTTGGACGTGGCGTTTAGTGACGAGTTTAAATTAAATGAGCCTCAACGATGTCATGAAAACAGACAAATGCTGAAATTACCCAACAAATGGGAACATTTCTAGGTCTAAATGTTGTGTGGCTTAATGACAGCCATATATTGTAATTATGAAAGTTATAATTCACAGTATGAAAGCTTTGACGAACACTTGTGTGGAGTTGAACTAGAGCATGCCTCGGGGGTGTTGTGGTGATAGGCGCGTGTGTTGACGGTGACAAGCTAAGTGCATATTGTCCAGGTAAGTATGAATTTCTCCCCAAACGCTAAGGCCAAGGTTTGACTCTAAAATGTAGTCATTAATGCGGGTGCAGGATCAATAAAACTGAACTACGAGTCTAGTGAACTGTTCCTGGGTCAGGTTAATAAGTGGGTTAAGTTATCCACTTGCAATATAGGACAAAATCCCGGGTCAACAGATATGAGACGTCCCTTAGTCAACATAAGGAGCAAGTTCCTAAGTGTAATACATGAGCCAAGTTTCAGGGATAAAAATACGTTTGGTAAGTAGGGATGATAAATACGTTTGGGTGAACTTAGGATAGAAATTCCAGGGTCAACATAAGGGGCAAATTCTTACGTTAACAAACGGCTCGAGTTTAGGGTCAACGTCAGGGACAATTGGGTAAGATAATTATAATAGCTGTACGAGCACAGTGAAAGAACCAGAAAGCTTCAAGCACCAGCGTTGCCATCCTCCTTAAACTTTCTGTCTCCTACAGCCCCAAAATTGTGAAATTCTTCATCATATAAATGATAATGTATTGTTAATGCTATATTATTTATAATATTTCACTATCTTATTTATTGTCTTTCATTTTAAATGCATCACATAGTTTAAATCCTGTGGCAGCCAAACTACAGCACACGCGTCTTCCTTTAGGGCTAAAAGCCTTGTGTACGAGTACATTACAGTACTCGTAAGTACTAAAGGTATGTACTGTACTACTCGTAAGTACTAAAAGTATGTACTGTATTACTCGTAAGTACTAAAAGTATGTACTGTACTACTCGTAAGTACTAAAGGTATATACTGTACTTGAATTTGTGCGCTGTGACTCCTTCAGAAATTTCACTGCTGTATTCGCGCATTTTCATTTTATCATAATTCTAATAATTATGCCATCATAATCATATCATATTTTTTTCAAATATAATTCAGTATAATTTGTGGATTTATGCTATTTAGTCATAGATGGAACATAAGTCGAGTTTTATTTGAGCATTTATTCAGTCAGCATTCCCTCGAAGACGTCGTGGTCATGAGACAGTAAAAAAATTAAACATGTGCTGGTCACATTGCTGTGAATTTCAGCGAATTAAAGAGTTAGCTACTATTTATTTCAAGCTGCAGTTACCTACATTTTTATTCATATTTTAAATTAAATCGTAAGAGTTTTACAATGAATTACGAGCTTTAAAATGAAATCTTGTTAGGTTTAGTAACTCAGTCCACCTAACTGTAGGTCCACAATGTTGGGCCTGAGTGTACTGTGATGTTGGTATTGACAAAAGCGTGTACCAACATGCAACATTGAGCTCGCATGGCTCCTTGCCAAGCTGCGATGTCTCGGTAGCAGTGCCCCCTCGTGGAGAGAAAGGGGGATCACACAATGCAACTTCTACGGCCCTTTTTGCACCAAGGTCTGTTTATCAAACATTTGACTGATCTAAGCGATGATATTCAACAAATGAAACGCACGAAAGTATCTATGCCACATGATGACCTTCACGACGAAGTTGAGATAAACATTTTTCTGCAATTTTCCCTACACCATGTATGATAGTACCACGAATAAGATGCTTAGGTTTCAGCACAATAGTTATTTAGATAATTTATGATGCCGAGCAAATGTAATCATTTTGCGTACGTGTCCAGTCATAGAGTTTACAAAAAATCTACAAACACTTTAACTCAGACGCTTTAATACCTAATACATATCTGTTACATTTTTTTGAATTCTCAACAGCAAATTATCAAGTTTTTGAGGCTTAGGTTAGTTGGTGTTGGTTACTACACCACGTTGGAGTGAATACACAGTATATATCGTAATATATCGTATGACATTACTATATTCGATTTTAATTCTTCGACATTACAGAAATACATTATCTTGAGAGCGGTTTCAAGGGGAACAGAAAAGTTGTCTCTATCATAGGAAGCATCTATTTTCAAGCGATGACAGTGTCCTGAACGACAGACGCTTCTAATGGCAGCAGTTAGTTGTGCGTCAATCAGGCTCCGCACATACGTGCTAGGGCACTCTGAACCTTGCTTATTAATCTTCTTGCAAAATGCATAGTCCTGAACTTGTTCATAAGAGAAAAATGCCAATTTTTTTAGCGGAGCAATGCATTACGATAACAGGATTTAGCTTAATTCATACACGCGTGTACCTTTGATAGTCTTCATATATGCTTGTGAAGACGATATGCACGTGCAAAGCCATGCATGCTACATGTATTTGAGTGTCTGTGCTTCTAGTCATGTCTGCATAAACTTGGATGTTAATACACTCATAGAAAAATATATATTGAATTGACAGATTTACACTATTGCTTACCTCTAAGGTCACAAGCGTGCTCATCCATGTACGCAAACATACACTCGCATACCCAAACACACACTCATACAACACGAATCTGTACACACACTCATACAACACACACCTGTACACACACTCATACAACACAAACCTGTACACACACTCATACAACACACACCTGTACACACACTCATACAACACACACCTGTACACACACTCATACAACACACACCTGTACACACACTCATACAACACACACCTGTACACACACTCATACAACACACACCTGTACACACACTCATACAACACACACCTGTACACAGACTCATACAACACACACAAGGCTCGAGGAGATACTAGTTGTGACTCCATAGTCAGCAGTAGCTCCCGCTGCTGACCAGCACCTTGGTGAGCACGGGGGCCAAGTCACAGCCGGGGCACTAAATTTGTTTCTTCTCATGTTCAATTGGACGCTTTCTAAACTCTGAGAGAAGTGGAGGCTCGAGATTGTTGGAAAAGCGTCAACTAAGTAAAAAACTACCGCTGCATATTGTGTTACTTCGGCGAGCACTCGCAACTTTTCAGAACTCGGTTAATTTAAACAATGTAATAATTAATGCAAAAAATTTTGCTCAGTTTTTGTACAACATAAAGTCCAACAGGAAACATGTACCAACATGGTACCAATAGGAAACATGTACCAACATGGTACCAATAGTAAACATGTGAGGGAGAGTTTGGCTCAGGTTTCACCTCCTAATGATAGGAGATGAAACGGAAAGGGATACTGGGAGGGAAATAGAAAACAACGCATTATTTAGATGAGATTACTCGTTAGGGCTTTAAATAGTTTCTATAAAGAATGAAGAGAGGTGAACCCAATTGGAACTACACTTACAAACACAAATATTGGAGCCAGTTGGGATTCGGCGTTTTGTAGACGTTTATTATATTTGGTAGCAACAAGTTACTTTCGATAATAATATGCTATAGAGAAGCTCCGTAATGAATGCATCAATTATATTTTTGCCAGATGTGAGTATGACATCATGTGTTCATAAAATGTCACACCGAGGTATATACGCTACATTTTCACCTCAATAAAACACGGAGTTGTACAGTAAAAACTGTATCTGTTAATTTAAAGTTTCTACGACAGTTCGCTGGAGAATACAAACATAATGGCGTTGCTGAGGTGACAGAGATACAGCTCACTTTAACTGTTGTTTCTGTATCCAAAAACGTAGCTTTAGCTGATTTTGAAACTCTATTCAGCTTTAACTGGTACTTACAAAATGGAAACATGAATTTTAATGAAGAAAATTCAAACGGTTCAAGTAAGATAGATCATATATGCTACGTACACCGGTGCCTTTATTTCAAAACCAGCGTTCAAATCCGCTTACAAGTAAGACTCAGTTTACGTCAGGTTCGACATACGGTGTTACGAGGTCACGACGCCTACTGAATGTAAAATTTAAATTGAATATAAAATTTGACGCCCTAGTCAAATTATATTCTTCTCCAAATTTGCACTTAAGTCTACATGCAACGAACTGATGTAGTTCGGCTGGCTCAGTATCGAATACATATGAATGTTTTACTCTATTTATATCATTTATTTGTTTATTTTATTTATCATTTATTTGTTTATCATTTATTTGTTTATTGATTAACTGTATTTATTTTTGTTTAGTTTATGCAAAATATGTTATGGTCGCAATTTTGTATGAAAACATGGTAAAAAGAGAGAACGATGCTGTCTTGCATTATTCCGCACGTAGTTTTGATGTTTCGTCATTTCAACATTAATTTTCCTTATTGGCGTTAATTTTACCATGTGTACATTTTCCATAAACTTGCTGTTAATTATGATATGAAGGTAGATTCATAAATTACAAAAGAATTAACACATGCGTATCCTCTCCTTGAAGTCTAGTATGGAAGTCTATTACGTCGGTAAAGGCAAGGAATTATTGTTACTTAAAAGTCTCTGTAATTTAAACAGCTCAATCTGTCTACGATACATTCTAACTTCACATTTTAAGATTACGATAGTGGAATAATATTATGGTTTAGTGTCAGTAGAGGCGTATTTAGTGGCCGAGGACATATTTAAGAAGGTTGTTTAGATGCAGGGTTCCAACTTATGACAAATTTATAGTTTTGTCGCGCCTCGAGAAGGAAACCCAGGCGTGAATCGAACCTACTGAACGCCACAGTATTTATTATACTGTTAGCTTGCGAGTAAAACTGAACTAGAAGAAGCCACTAGCGCTCTCTGTCACTACTTTATTTTCTGTGAAAGTTTTACGGACTCAAACATCCAATAAACAGAGCACAGGCTTTATGAATGTAAAGAACATTGAGCATTCAGCTCTAACGACGCAGTGAAGATGAAGAGCTGTTTGGGGTAGTGATAATCTGTGCAGCTTCCACCACATAAACTCTTGTGCGGCGTCCACGACGTTTTATACATTGCGTTAATCCGAGATGTCTTCTTTACACAACTAGTCTATTTTCCTTCGTTGGCCATGCCAAAAGTTTTCACCAGGAAGTGAACAATCTTGTTAATAACTGAGCCCTGAAAAATTGAAGAAAAATTAGTCTTTAGTGGAACAGAAATTCAGTTTGTTGACCTTTCTGTGAGGCAAGCCTACCAGGTCTGTGTGTCTATGCACTACAGACCCACAAACATTTTCATTATGCGATGAAAATGCATTAAATTCTTCCCATCCACCAATGTTTCATTTATTTCTTCCAATTCTACGTAATATTTAATTTCAGTTTCTAATTTTTAACTTACAGAAATGAAAAGTAGCAGTATCATTACTAAGCGGATTAATGCAATGCAATATTTTAAAAGCAATGCTTGGCCATCTGTAGGGTTCATATTACAACTCTGGCTAATTGTATCAAACTATTTCTGCATACGCTTTGTATTTCCGAGTCATGCTTCATATGTTTAAGTTAAACTGAGATGGTTAAATCAGAAATATAATAAGAATAATAATAATATTAATGTTTAAATTAAGGGAAAATTTCCATAGAGTTAGATGGACAAAACATCGACCAGCTTCTTGAATTCATCCTGTCAATATATTGTTATGCATTATGGTATATTATTTTGTTGCGCTTTGTGATGTTAGTACCATAATTAATGTTGATTGAAAAAAATGTCCTGTGTAGATTAGAACGCTCAAATAACCGAGTTGTTATAGAGAAATAATTTTGCTCGTCCACACACTTCATTCTTTATTGAACAAACTAATGATTTTTGAGCGCCTTTACATCACAAAAGTCGCAGACTTTGTCCAGTTTTCTCACCCTGTGCATGTAGCGTTTTTGAACATCTTTCTTATTTGTTGGGGGTCTTAAACCTATAATTATATTTTTTAAAACAAATTATAGAGTGACGATTTTTTTGCATGACTTTAGATTCATTCATTCACTGTACATACAGTATTTGTAGACCCTGGGTTTTTATTTACTATTTTCTGTATTTTCTTACTACTGCAAGCTTATTTTCTTAAGTTGAGCTCTTACTGACCAAGCGATCAAACCAAGGCTACATAAGTTCAGAAAAGTTTCTCTTCGAAAAGGATGATATATTCAGGAATGTTTCCCGCTAATCCATAGCCTCACCTCAGAAACGAGAGCACTGGAAAACTTTTCCTTCAGCAAGGGAGTAGTCCACTCATATAAGAGCGTTAATTCAACTATGGGAATAAGTACATTGGTATATAATGATCATTATTATTATGATTTAGATTATTGCTAAACTCGTCACTGGCTGGTCAAGAAGATGTACAGTGGAGTGGTTCGTGCATCATCCAACTGTAAACTCTAGCATGTCATTTAGCAACATAAAGTCTACGGACTGCAGTCTTCACGTTTAATTTACTTCTAGACGACTGCTTGGAACGCTGGTTTAATTTATGAGAATTTAATCGAGGAAATACTTGATTGATTAAGTTAAACATTCTTTATAGCTAAGAGTAAAATTAAGGGTTGAATAAAAGTTCAAGTTAGGGAAATTAAGCTTAAGCTCACGCGTAAAATGCCTAACATGGTGCTATATGATCACATGCTTATAATACTACATCTAATCATCTTGGGTTTTCATTTTTGTTCTGTGGTACGTTTAAGATTGGATTAGGTTACATCAGGGTAGGCAGGCTAATAGAAATCCGGTAGCATAAACAGCAGGTCATGAATTTGGCCGGTATATCTAGTCAGGAGTAACGATTGTTAATTTTAGCGATATTAATAATATTTCTATGAATAAAATATTAGGAATGCATCTTTTTTGCATTTTTAAATATTTTTACAATCACTATAATAATAATCATCGTCATTAATATCATTATCATCACTATAGAAGTTAACATTTTTCCAAACCCTCCTGGTCCCCAGGCACCCTGCAGTGAGGGGGAGGAGGGGGACCATGTCCAGCTCGGGGATGCGGGGTATACGCCGCAAGAAATCATCCATGGCGGAGGTCAAAATTGCTGTTGTCGGAGCACCTAGTGTTGGCAAGAGCGGTTAGTTATAATTCATTTTGATTACATAATTTAATTTCAGAGCAGTCAAATACAGGCTGTCTCAAAAAATGTACTCACCCTTTAACCGTTGCTAACATGCTGTCTTCTTTGTGTTGCAGGTGTGAGGTTCAAACCTTTGCGAACATGATTCTTTAATCATATTTAATCATGTTCGCAAAGGTTCGAACCTCACACCTGCAACACAAAGAAGACAGCATGTTAGAAACGGTTAAAGGGTGAGTACATTTTTTTGAGACACCCTGTATTCAAAGAGCAGTTGCAGCAATAAAGATCTTTTAACATAAGTGTAACCCACCGTACCTAAATCCGTCCTCAAAATACAGCACTTTGCTTTTACAAAGATTTTGCAAACATGTGACGTGGATGCAGCAGGCTTCATTTGCCGTGTCAGACGTACAAAAAAATGTTCAGATATTTAGAAAATTATCTGAAGTGTAGCATTCAAGATGAACCAATTCTAAACTGTGATGAATGTGAAGAATAATATGGATAAAATTGATAATCCCAGTCAGGAAAAAAACGGTAAAGAAAATCATTCTGAGCTCGTTACAAAATACCACAAAATAGATTTAAAATATTGCAGTAGTCTTTCAAGTATTATAAGTAGAGGTTAAAATAGAAGTTTTAAAGCTTTAAATTATGTCCTTGAAATGGTTATGCAGACGAGCTAGCTGGATCCCAACACAACTTACTTTCTTCCATTCACTTACAGCTCTGGTGGTGAGGTTCCTCACTAAAAGATACATCGGAGAATATGATCACCAATCAGGTGAGCGGTTTTACCTCCTCCAATTGGATGAGAGACTTTATCCAGCAATCAGGTGAGGCATTTTATCACAGTTTGAAGTCATGTGTTTCGTATGGTACTCATAACCTATATGATCGGAGAAGTATGTATGTATATCTATTTATGCGTGTATAATATGCTAGTACGCACTAAAGCATTGATATGAAACATACTATTGTTCATTAGAACAAAAACATATCAATGATAACAGTAAAATAATGCATGAATAACTGTTTTCAATACAGCTTCAGTGCATCGTTAGCGTAAACTACAGCGTATTTCCATATAACACCGCAGCACATATGTAACTGAAGCTTCCATTTACTGTACATTGCAGGTACTTTATCTGTGTAAGTTTTTTGCTTACGCAGATACTGGCATTCTCTCAGCAATCAAAGTAAAACTTAGGATTGATTTATCGTATGGCCATGTCTACATTTAAAAGTTTGCTTCAAAAGTATTGTTGACATTACAGCAATTATACTAATGAAGAGTTCCAATTATATTAAAATTGCACTAAAAGATTGAAATTATTCTGATATCCATTAAAGCGCGCCAATATTGTCAACACTGCAATGAAGAGTGGCAATATTGTCAACACTGCAATGAAGAGTGGCAATATTGCCAACATCACTGCAAGGTGTCACAACATTGTCAACATTTGCAGAGCAGAGGTACCGGAGTGAAGTCATCGTGGATGGAGAGCCAGTGCTGTTTGAGGTGCTGGACACGTGCAACAAGGTGGGTGCTAGACACGTGCAACAAGGTGGGTGCTGGACACGTGCAACAAGGTGGGTGCTGGACACGTGCAACAAGGTGGGGGCTGGACACGTGCAACAAGGTAGGTGTTGGACACGTGTAACAAGGTGGGTGCTG
>VCRD01000117.1:468381-499265 GCA_006783055.1 Trinorchestia longiramus
GTGGGGGCTTCACATGTGCAACAAGGTGGGGGCTGGACACGTGCAACAAGGGGGGGAATGCATCATGTATCACACATTTACATAAATCTCATGACATCAAACAGTAACTCACAGACAAGGATCGTACTATTGCTCCGACCAAATATTTTCTGCACCACGCAGGCTATAAGGTCGCTCAGACATGCCTAACTCTGGTCTAAATTGACTCCATCCTTTTGCCTATTACTCTTCCTCTGGTCTCTTTTCAGAGTAAATTGTTCTGTGCGTTTAAAACGAACGAGCTGCATTAAAAAAGTTATGCGCAATCAAACAGGTCCACGAATGCAAATGAAAATGATCTACAGTAGATGGCGCACATATTATCTAGAATCTAGATATAATAATAGGGCATAGATACAACTCATCTTTTGATTTGGTGCCTCAGTAATACACGTCACAGTAGACGACCATTGCTGCTGCTCGTGTGTACGTGTAAGGAGTTACACGAAGGCAGGTGTTCCTATAAGTATGATGAACCATCAGGAATTTTGATGAAGGATGGTATTCTGTTGAATTTAATACGATTTATTTGACGCTATGGATTGATTTAATATATATTTTGACACTTTATGTATCAACAATTTTCTAGAATGAAGATATTTTCTTTAGGATATGTATGCACAGCTCATGAGTATGGTCACACTCGAGTAATATATTTTATTTACTTTTTAGACCTATTCTCGGTTTTCAGGAACGACTTTTGACTAGAACATGTTTTTGAATCTATATCGTATCTGTCCCATATGTTTCGAAAATACTTGTTAAGACATTTCGATGTCTGCAAATCCCATTCACAAAAAATGAATGTTTACCGGAAACAATTCACAGTGAATCCATTTTGAAATATCGTTGGTTGTTTATCCAAACAAGTGCAGCATTGAGTACACAATTAGCGTCCTCCGGCTGTTACACCGAGCCATCGTAGGGTTATGAGCATCAAATAGCCCGGCAACGTCCATCTTTGCCTCTATTTGCAGATCATCGGCGAAACCTCGACTAAAATACGCCGTCTCTTCCGCCAAAGTCAAGGTCGCTCTACGGCCGAACCTGGCACGCCTCTGTCTCAGTTTTTCACCGTCGTGATGGATAGCCTTTCTCAGTCACATTTACCTCTCACTTGATCTAAGAAAACCAGTCTCCAATAGTCGCAATCTGCGGCTAATAGACGTGATATGTTGGCCATTTGTCGCGTGACGATTTGGGAATTTCTGCTATAGATTTGAATTAAGTTAAACGACAAGGAAAGGAGTTAAATGATGAGTTCAGCTTGAGTTCTGCAGTCGTAATATTGTACACTGAAAACCGCAAGTCTGAAGAAATTTAGCTTGGTTTAATTAAGCGTTCCCTTACACGGGTAGACCATACAAAAACCCCTTGTCCATTACTAACAACTAGCTATTAAATTCTTCAGATTTATCGCACCGCAATATCTTATCTATTGCCTAATAAGACCAAGTACAGCCTATGCACGTAACTATTATCTCTATTAACCAGCTCCATGTGTCCTAGTGAGTCACAATCTCGAAGAAAAACGAGTTATGACCTGCAAAACCTTTAGATTTTTAAACACAGGGCTTCATGTGACACGTATCCTTCTTTACGATCTCTTAGGTAGGCAGAGCCTCGAATTAAGCTTTATATATTGTAGACGTCACCAGTCGACGCTTGCGTTAACGTAAATTGCAGAGACGACAGCGACGCACCAGCTGTTCAGGAGCTGGTTATAATTATAGGAGGCTTATATTCACGTCACAGTTGTTATAGATATCGAGACAGGATAAAATTTAAGAAATTATTCGAATCCCATTATTAAAAAAAAATTATAAACTGGGATAGACTGTTTTAAATTAGCTCTATTGAGCACTGGAGAAAGCAAGGGAAGATAGAATTTATGTGACGTAAATAAAATGACAAGCATTGTAAGAAAGAGGTCAATGCTATATTTCTTTTTCCTGGGCTTCATTCGTCATACAGCTCGAAAACTTGATATCAACTTTCTGCATAATAAAAAATATAGGTAATTTTTAGTTGAAAAGAATGAATCAATTTCTACCAAAATTGAGAACCGCTTCTGCAATGAGTTAAGAAGACACAGACACATTGGTACGGATGCATACAACTTAGATGGTATATGCTACGAGTATGGTGCTTCTAGGTGCGTTAGTACAACTCAAAGTACAACTTTATGGCCGTTGAAATAAATTGCAACAAAATTTTCTAAACTAGCTCAACAAATTTGAATGTGGCTCTTTCTATCTGATAGAGAATGATACAATAAGAAGTGACGTCCTATACATAAACTTACTCATAGGTTTTTTTCTTATATTATGAAACTTCATATCTAAGGCAAGCTAATTTATTTCTTACTTTCGTTTTCACTGCATTGAAGAATTTATTCATGGAACACATTTACATACAAAAAAATGACACTGATTTGTCATAAAAATGACGTTGAAGGTGAAATGAGTAGGTGGACAAAAAAGTGGACTCCACTACTGGTGAGTGCTACATCGTGACAGGTGGTTGTCATTTCGTTATAGGGATTGCCATCCCGTCACTAGTGATTGCCATCCCGTCACTGGTGATTGCCATCCCGTCACTGGTGATTGCCATCCTGTCACTGGTGATTGCTATCCCGTCACTGGTGATTGCCATCCCGTCACTGGTGATTGGCAAGCTCATCAGCCCTGTAAGCCTGGCAGGTTGTCAGCTACGCGGCCTTGTCGTTGGTGTGCCGTGACTCACGGCGTCCGAATAGCTCCGTGTATTAAGGTTCAGATTTTAACCCCTACGTAAATATAATCACTTCTATCGGATGTGGGCTGCTATTGCGTTGCTCATTTCGTTGCATAAGCGAGGGTTAGGGCGCAGGTCAGAACCCGCGAATGCTAGCCGTGAGACAGAGGTCGGCATAAAGTGTCTCGAGGTCCGCTTAAGTGTTTCACCTAATAAAAAACTCCTAGTGTACGAGTTATTTATTACGTGTGGCGCACTTATTTACGAGCGACAGACAGTCGTTTTTCATGTACGGTTTACACTGCAAAAGTTTTCGAACATTTATTTGAATGTACGTTGATCTGCGCTGGGAAGAGAGACAATGAAGTGGCTGCATAAGAAAATACACGCAGTTACGCAGAATATCCAGCACCTCTGAAGCAAAGAAGATCATGGAAGCAGTGCTGCAAGCAGGAAATGACTGAATTTGTATAAAAATATCACTGAAGAGCACAAAATATCCTTGGATTTCCTACTTCGCACAAACTGGCATAAAGAAGCGTCGGTTCCTTGCGCTAACGTCGGTCAGGCTTTGCTGGGACATACTGTGTTGTAGGTTATGTTGTGTATGTTGTTGTTTATTATGTTATGTATAATGTTTAGTGTCTTATGTATTATGGTAATGTGTTGCGTGTTAGGTATTATGTTTATTGCACCATTATGTGAAATGTTTTTTCTGTTCTGCATAACATTTATTGCACAATTGCTTATTATGTGTAATGTTTTGGATATATTTAGTGTAATTTCATTAGGTCTCACGTGTTTCAAATTTCTATAAATTGTAAGGTATTTTTGATTATGACTTACTGAACGTAGTTGTAGTAACAACCCACTAGGTCATGTGACACAACGTTTGACATCACCAGCATGCATATATACATGATTCATAAGTATTAGTTCGCCAAGTCATGTGATACAATGCTTGACATCACCTACACTCACATACAAGCTTCACGAGGAAAAGCTGCTCTAGCGTGTCCTCGAGTAAATTTCTAGTTACATACGTCAAAGAGAAATAAAATTTTCCTGTTATCCTCATGATAAATATTCAATGATTATTGCACACAGACGGCACTTCAAATGAGTTTAGATCTGATGGAGCACCGGGTGACATAACCAAATACCGAAGCAAATTGTTACGACTTGTGCTGCAGTTTGGCTTCATATCAACAAGCTGCTGTTAAAACTTCTCGTTTTGAAGACTGAAGGAATGGGGCAGGGGATACAACACGTGGGGGAGCATCAGTGTAACAGAGGGGTAGTAATAAGAAACAGATGATGGAACAAAACAAATAAGGGAAAAGGTAATAAAGAATGAGGGAGGAATAACAACGCGTGAGAAACGCATTAGAACACGATCAGTGCAAGGGAAAAAACAAATTATTAAATGAATAAGCATGGACAAAGGTAAGAACAAAAGAGGAGTGGGTAACAACAAACGTACGAGGTGCATGAACGACTAGAACGAGTAGTAGAATTAGAATAGAAAAGGGACAAGTAGAGGGAGTGAACTCTAACATAAAGCATTGTTTTGAAAGTCTAGTTTCTTTAAATTAGATTTTTCTGAAGGAGAAACCATAATTTCAATGAAATTTTTTTAAATAGATTGATTGGTGACGTCCTAAGGAACTTCGGTTTTCTTCTTAAATTTTATGCTTCGTAAACATACCTGTTATTCTCATTATAAATTAAATTCAAATTGGACTACATAGTCTTACAGAACGACAGATGCCAATCATGTCATATTTGTTACAAAAATTTACTGCACAGTTCAGGTGAAACAAAAACAAGTAAATCCACTTACGAATAACTCTTTCATCGATTTTATTGTAAGCCAAAACACTTTATTTTTCCAAAAGAATAAAGTAATTCATTTTCCCAGAACGACGACTCTCTCCCTGCATCCGAAGTGGTGTCGTGGGCGGACGGTTTGCTGCTTGTGTACTCCATTACAGACCGCCAGTCTTTTGACTGGGTCAAGCGATGTCGTCACTCCTTCTCAGAGCTGGGCAGCTGGCCCCCTAGACTTTCCGGGAGTTGTTCCCCCAACTTGTCCCCCAGTCCACCACCCCTAGATGGCTCACCATCCTCAAGTCCCCCCACATTACTAGTTGGCAACAAGGCTGATATGGTTCACCTGAGACAAGTCTCCTCAGAAGAAGGTTTGGCGATGGTGTGAATCGACATGGATAATTTGGGAGCTTGGTATTCATGAAGTTCATGGATTGGACGTAAGACAAGGAGAGATTTTGGGTGGTTTAGGAGCAATAAAGCTATTGAATGTATATTCTTTAATAAGCTACTGAAAAAAGATTGTCTGCATCGAAAAAGAAAGCATAGTTATTTCTATTCGTCTAGTTAGAACTCAATTGGATGTATTTTTAGTATTTTTGGAGCATTTAGCATGTGTGTCCTGCATATTTGTGATCAAGTGATAAATGATCACATAAGACTGGAAAATTATGTCACTCTCTCGCTTATGCCAGTCATCATAATTTTGGAATGAGGGGGACACATATTTTTATGTTGATTAGTTATGAATAATTGAATTGATGGTTCTAAGTGAAAACAATCATCTAATCTAAGAACAAACTTCTTAATAATCTCTTCATTTAGAATTGTTCAATCGAAGGCTAGATAAAACAGCGGTTTTTTATGTAATTTCAAAGTACGAACATGAATAAACTTTGGGACGCAAAGTTTTGGTCAGAAAATCTATGTGCGAGGTTAGAAAGACGTATCTATTGTGACTTTCTGTTGTTCAGCACGAGGTTAGAAAGACGTATCTATTCTGACTTTCTGTTGTCCAGGTGAAATCCTAGCCAAAGACATGGAGTGTCAGTTCTGCGAGGTGGCAGCCTCAGACCAGGTTGCTCAAGTGGCGTCTGCCTTCCATGACCTCTACCGTGAAGTTCAGTGTTGTCGGAAGCGCTGCAAGACTTCGCTGCTCGACCGCGTTTTAGGGGCCAACAAATCAAGTCGTTCTTACGTCAGGGGCAAGAGCGATTCTGCTCTACCCAAAGACTGAATTTTGCACTTTGTTATTCCTATTTAGAATAATGTGTTTTCCGTTTACTTGTTGTTATTGGTAACTAGAGTTTTATCCAGTGGTTGTCCGTGATGTTGAAGTATTGTGTGTGTGCGATAAGATGCTGGAGTTTTCGTGTTATGTTTCGTTGCGAATTTTTGTTTTATCATTTGCCTTTTAATTCATTTTTCAATAGCGCGCACAAACATTTTAGCCTTATTGACAAATTTGACAGAAAATTCAGTGCCAAGTCTTCATTACTTTCATAAAGAAAATAAAGTTTGATCAATATATCATGAGATTAAGTTTACTAATTTGAGACTTTTGTGGTCAAAATTTCGGGGACTGTTCGCTTGCGTAGTTGTCTGCAGTTAATTTAATTATACGAAGTTTTCTTATTGTTACTTCCACCACCAACAGAGTCCTTCTCACCTCCGGATGGTGTGTGAAAGCACCATGAGTGTTTACATTTTTGAAGGAAAATTTAAAGTAATAGGCGTTGGCTTCCAGTCGAAATAATGAGGCAGTTTAGTTGTGGTCGTGGGGCTGCTTACATCATCTACACTAGCAATTCAACCATGAACTCGATGTTGTTTTCTTCAATCAATACTTCTTAGCGGAGATCACCTACTGAGTTTGCTGCTCTACAGAAGCAAGACACTTGCCGCAAAATTATCACTTCAGGCGAAGTGAACTATCAATTCTTCGCTTCATAACCTCCATCACCGTCTGGCTGAGACACGTGTGGTGTACGCATTTTTTGCACTGTTGAGCGTGTGAGGAAGACAGAACCTCTTCCTTGATGGTCTTTGACTGAGACTGGCTGTCTGGAGTCACTATGTAGTGAAAGATTACCTGAAATTAAGAAAAACTGAGTAGCTCCTAGTTTATCTGAACTTAGATTATGATAGAAGGGCCTCCATTTGCTACTAGTTTATCCGGAGACACGAGTGGTGAAGGCGCTGAAAGGAAGTCCCGCTGGAAATGCAAGTAGACACAAGTGGTGGAGGCGCTGGAAGAATGTCACGCTGGAGACACAAGTGGTGGAGGCGCTGGAAGGATGTCACGCTGGAGACACAAGTAGTGGAGGCGCTGGAAGGATGTCACGCTGGAGACACAAGTGGTGGAGGCGCTGGAAGGATCTCACGCTAGAAACACGAGTAGTGGAGGCGCTGGAAGGATGTCACGCTGGAGACACAAGTAGTGGAGACGCTGGAAGGAAGCCACACTGGAGACACACGTAGGGGAGGAAAGCTGCACTCGTTTGGAAGTAGCCGCATGGGCAGCCCAACAGCTGTGTCTGCTATCAGATCTCTCACTGAGAAATATTCTTAATAACTCTGGAAGATAGTCTTTGACTATGAGACATTTTCAGTTGAACTGGGAGGTATTGTCTATGGAACTGGTGGTATACGGTATTATACTGGTCGATTTTATTATTTAAATGGGTGGTATTATTGCTTAACTGGCAGATTATTTCCATTTCATGAAAACATAATCGTAACAAAAGTTGGAAATATTCCTTATTTAAGTCAATTTTAGGTCGCCTTAATTTCATGAAACGATGTTCTCCATTCATTTCAGACATGCTTCTATTTTCTGTGAGGTATTCTCAATTGAAAAGAGATGTTAAATTTAAAAACAGATCGCTTAAATTTAGTGGAGCTAACCCCAATTAAATGCAAATGTAGCAAATATAATACAGATAATCGCAAAATAGTAGTCATTATCGGAATATAATGGACTAAATCTCACTTTAAAATTCAATAATTTTAGCATAATGGAGAATATTTGAAAATAATACTGGTAATCTTAATGCCATTAGGAAGACATTAATTTAATACAGAATCTTTTTAGTATAATAAAGATAATCTGAAAATAATAGTGCCAGGTACTGGACGTCGTGCTGGCTGGAGATGCTGTATCAGCTGGCCACACAGCTGAAAAAAAAGAGAAACCATTTTATTACCAGAAAAGTTTATACATAAAATACGATACAACATTGGGGTTTTGAATGCCTTAGTTTCAATTGACAGTTAGTAGATATTCTACAGTTCTACTCTGTCCTACTGAACATGCACTGTGTGTGTAGGGGTTTCTTTTCTTCTGTACCTGCGAAACCACTTCACTGTGTGAATTTTTCGCTGTGTAAATACTGTACATATCTGTACAATAAAAAATGATAAACAGTACTGTGCTTATGCTGCTTTGAAATAAACGATAACTGATGCTCATTTTAGACACGGTCGCCTTCCTAGTAATGATTTTAGCTGTGTTATATACGAAGAAATTAACTTATGCTTTTTGTGAATCTAGATTGGAGTACTGGATAAGAGGATGAACTAAACTAAGACCTGGTTGCAAGGTTGATTATTTTTCACTTATATTAACACGTTGACTCCGAAGTGGTACGTATGTGTACCACTTAGGTTAGGTTCTGTAATTTTTTCAGATCCTTCTAGTGACTATGCGTACAAAGTAAAGTTTTACACCAGTCAGGCAATCGGAGGCAACGTGTTAAAATTGTTTAGTGTTTATTATTGTGACTCATTTCATTTTGGTACTTTGCTCAGGGTTAGGGCCAAATTCTAGTCTAGTCCATCACGTCATTTTTTCTTGTCATGATAGTCAAATGGCGATGTCAGTTTTTAACTGTCGATGTAGTTCTTCGACTGGTGATTTAGTTTTCCGTAAACTTTAAGTTAACAATGCCTCACATTTCATTTCTCCTTGCGATAAATCAGTAGAAACGCTAAATGTGGACCTGAGGGACAACAAATTTTATAATTTTCCTGCGCTCGTGAAAGGTCTGAGATGAGAAACCCAGACTGCATCATACCGAGGACAAAGTCTGTTGTTCTTTTTAACCCTTTCGGTACCATGATGCAAATATCAGAACCTTTTCAACATATTTAACATCAAATTTTAAAAAAGATGCTTTGTGATGTTTTACGGTCACTGCATTGTCCTGATCAAACTGTAGCTTGCACTGCCCTACCAGAGTTTGCACAGACACACGTGTTGCTCTGCATCTTAATAGGCGAAAAATGACTGCGGCTACCAGAGATGCCGTCAGTACCGAAAGGGTTAAAGCGAACCTTTACTGGAACTGATAGTCTTTCTCAATTTAAAATCACGTCATTACTCGAAAGATCTGTCACTACTGCCAAGCACAGTGTGTTACTCGATAACGTGTCACGTGTGAATAGATGTAACTTGACACATGTCCAGGATTCTAGTGTAACACGTTACTACACAAGTAGAGAAACAGGTGCAGAAAACAGACTCAACAGACTTCCACTCATTCTCTCGAACGCACAAAATTGAAAGCATGGAAAGGCAGGGTCTGTGAGCTTACACTGTGGTCTGTCTCAGCAATGTTGTGTACATGCAGTGGTTAGCGAGAAAGCCGATGAACTTCCTGTCCTACCACTTGAAGTTCTTTGTGCTTATACCACTTTATAACTTGTATCACTTAACTTCTTGAATTACTATTGCAAATTAAATTATACACTGAAATTTAGAGTCAACACACTGAGATTACGAAGTACTACAGTATATCTTACAATCAGACAAAATGTTACTATTTGCTTCTCTGAACTTTTTCTTTGCATCGAACTATTTTCCACACGAACAAATTTTTCATTGAAAAGGGACTAATATTCCAATTTTTGGTGTTTGTTTCACTCCAGTGACAAATGAATTCTTTAAAAAGTGACATAAATCATTTGTGATAATAAAGCCATTAGACAAAATAATCGATGAATGGTATTTGCATGAACACCCAGGGTTTTTGATGATCAAAAACATTTGTTTAATTTCACGTAGGCATCATGACATCAAACTTCTTCGCAATCAAGCGAACGCCGGAAAGAAGAATAGAGCATCAAATGAGTAAAATTAGGAACTAATTGGATTAAAACTCCAACAAACATAGAGTGCTACAATTTCGTAAGAGTGATGATCCTGTAAAATGGTGAATGAAGAGACCACATGGGCCATCACCCAGTGGAGGAGGACTCATGCAGGGCTGCGGACACGCCCCACAATTACCCTAGGAGATGATGGAAGGGATGGTGGAAGGGATGGTGGAAGTGATGGTGGAGGTGGGTGGAGACTTTTCCCATAACGGCCTACTTACTAGAGCAGAGCAAAATAATATGCACATGCAGAAAGAAGACACCGAGTCACGGACCCCTATCTACGGAACCAGTTATTTCATCAGTCTTTGAATACTGTATAACGCACGGACCACTCTCTTTCCCTTCAATAAGTTTGGTCCTAAGAAACAGCCTGCTCCAAAACCAGGTCTACATGTACGAGTAAGATTATTGAGGTATCGTATTCTAACGTTACATCTCCCATGATGCACTTGTATTGAGGCTTTACTAAGCAAACATCACAATAATTGTGTAGGACGATGTAGACATCATATCCTGTCACTGTCATCCACTCCTCTGCCAACTGCAGAGTGTGTGTCCCCACACACTGTATAGTCCCACTCCTACCTTATGATCCCACACACACTGTATAGTCCCACTCCTACCTTATGATCCCACACCAGTATAGTCCCACTCCTACCTTATGATCCCACACGAGTATAGTCACACTCCTACCTTATGATCTTACACACACTGTGCATATATTGGCGTAAATTCAAATGAAAAGGATGTATCATATTTACTTATCACCAAGTCATTATTATTTACATTTTTTTCTACAGAAAAGTTATCAACATAAGAATAGAATAGAATGAGGCTATAGGAACGAACCTTCTGGCCCATTCTTGGGTCGGATAATTACTTCGATAATTATTCCGTTGTTTTACCCAAGTCCCATGCCGTATTTCTAGCCGCGTCAACCATGTCGGCAGCGGGATTCGAACCCGGGTCTTTCCGCTCGCATGCAGATTCGCTCACCAGTCGGCCAAGTTGGTGACCAAGCTGGTCGACCAAGCTGGTCTTATCCAATAAGGATAAGAAAGGGAGAAAAGCTGAAAAATGAACGCCAAGTTAGTGAAATGATTGCGGACTCGGCAAGAAATGCTGAAGTCATGCGCACAGGAAGCGACTGCCACGACAACCTCATTAAGGATATTTCTGTAGGACGCACATCACCAAAACATTAACTGCTCAGAACGAACAATTACCGCACGTTTGCTGGTATGACAGCCAGCCGCCACGAGTACGGAGACGCCCTTTGTGTCTCAGTCTCTCCCAGGGCGTCCTACTGCTGCCAGGGGTTTGCGATCTCGCTGTGTGCTTGGGCTATAGTGCTTCGTCCAGCAAACCTGTCATTTATACCTGACAGATTTGCTTGTACATGACACCGTATTTCAGCTGCCAATGTGGGGTAAAGTACACTGTGAAATTATTGTCATTCGCACAGTGGATGACAGACCTGTGAGGTCTGCCTTAACGGGCCAGTTTTAATACTCATAACTGACATAATGCATAACTGATTAAAACTGGCGGGCTTTAATTCGAATTATTAAATGAAAATTGGTGTCGTCATTTGTACAAGGTGTGGAGTTTATGAGGACTATGTAGCATTGTCTTTGACGTAAATTAAGGCAACACATTTTCAATTTTCTAGACCTGCAGTGGCTATTCGACTTTTTGAGCCTCATTTACAAATCAAAACGTACAAATTAATTTATATGCTTATTTTATCATGTCTTCAATCAATATATACACTTAGTGATAGTAAAATTTTTATTAACAAACATAGAAGCTCAAGTGGTTGTCCACTGGAGTTACTCTAACTCTAAATTAGTCAAAGTCGTACAGTTACTGCCAATTACAAACTACAGTCACTGAAATCATTACGTTCTTAAATTTATATTAGCCTTATATTATTAACAACATGACAACAAACTACAGCAGTATTCAACCAACAGAAACATTTGAGAATGTTATTATAAACATGCGATCTTTGCCCGGTCGTATATAGCTGTGGTGAGACACAAAGAAGAAGTCACCTGGTTACACACCTGCAAGTGACTGTAATATCCTAATGTGCAGCAAACAATGAAAGTCTATGAAGGAAATAATCTTCTAAGTCAGCTTTGTCGCTGAACTGTTGTGATCATGCAAGTCATTTTGTTCCTGATTCGAACATCAAAATTATGCGAGTGTTATTTTTTTAGCAATGTTCCAGGATACGGGCCAAACTGACAGAAGAGTAAATCGAAAATATATTAAATGAGAAGCAGTCGTTGCATTAAACAAAGTGCTGAACACAGGGAAAAATATTAATTGCTGTCAGGATAGCTAATTATTTTAATATAATGAAGGTTATTGAAGTGAACAGAATACTGAGAACATTTTTTATCTGCATCGTTGCTGTTACGGTAAGAATATTTTCAAGACATTTTAACAATGACCTTGATATTGAACGATGTTTCTGCACCACTGCACCAATTTCATTGATTCGAGACTAAGTGGTGTGACAATGCCAGCATTATTAACCTTGTTTGTGATGTAGAAAGCCTCGAATTATTATGCATGTGCATGATTAAGCGCTCTCTGTTCTAAAGGTTTCTCCCACTAGAATCTCCCACGGTCATACAACCCCCGGATTTAAACGTCTTCTGCAGCGAAGGGCAAAAACAGCTTTGCTTAATTTGCTTCTGTTTTGATAATGAGGCTGGGAAATGCTTTACAAGCCTCCAAAATTGAAGAAATGAACGAGGAAAATAATTACTGGAGTACAATTAAAGATGTACGTATATACTATCATAGTATATAAATCTATAAACTTAGCACCAGATGCAAAGTTATAACTCATTCATCTCAGAGTACTATCAGTTCATTTCAAACTAGAAATAAAGTTGTAAGAGGACTTGAAGATATCTCTGGTGAACTGTTCAAAGACCTGCTGATCTGTTCTAAAAGCGTGGAGTACAAATACACTTATTTCTCCGTTCTCGCGTGTTCGTACAGTGAAGATTTGTGCGGATACTGTGAAGCTCCAAATGAAGAAACATAGATGTACACTTTAACTTGAAAATACCATTGGAATGTACTAATATGACAGGCGGAGTTTGCTCACCGGAGCTTCGAACGTTAAGCTATAGTCAGCGAATGTTTGAAATGAGGAATGAGATATGTTACTCGTCAAGATATTTATTTCTGTCACAGTAATGTCCTCGTAAAAGTTGAGAGCCGTCCAAGAGAAACTAGCTTACGTATGAAGGAACTCTTGTGTATATATTTATACTTCTCAAATTCATGTACTTCAGTGTTAAATATTATCTTAATTTTTACTGCAGTATTAAATTCGAAATCATATTTAAATGGATTTGCTGAGGAAATAGTTCCAGAACTGTAACCATTATTTAATTTTTTATTCCCCCTATGGTTCCGAAGACAATTTATCAAGAAAGACTCTATTATATGCACAATTTGTACCATACCAAAATGCAGAGTTACTGTGCAATACATAGGACAAATAGTTAGAGTACCTAGTTTGGTAATAGGACGTTTCGAGCTTGGTCGACTACCACCAGTTTGGTCGACTGGTGAGCGAACCCGCTTGCGATGCGGGAAGACCCGGGTTCGAGGTCCGCTGTTGCCGTGGTGGGTTTGTGTATGACCATCGGCGGCTAGAATTATGGCATGGGACTTGGGTACCGACCCGAGAATGGGCCAAAAGGCTTGTTCCTATCACTTCATTCTATTTTCAATTGGACGTTCTGCACCTTCTCCATCAGTATGGCGTTCACCGTTTCATGTTTTACACATGCTTCAGAAGTAGGACGTTCACCGTTTCATGTTTAACAGCTGCTTCAGAAGTGGGACGTTTCCCATTCCATGTTTTAAACCTGCTTTAGAAGTAGGAAGTTCATCATTCCATGTTTTACACCTGTTTCAGAAGTAGGACGTTCACAATTTCATGTTTTACACCTGCCCCAGAAGTAGGGCGTTCACTATTCCATGTTTTACACCTGCTTCAGAATTAGGATGTTCACCGTTTCATATTCTGTACCTCCATAAGTAGGGCGTTCACCGTTTCATGTTCTGCACCTGCTCCAGAAGTAGGGCGTTCACGCTTAGGACTAATCTTAATACAGCTAGCAAAGGTCGCACAATGGAGGAGCACTTCACGCTTGATGGCTTTCCAGCACTTCTCCGTGGCTGGCTACACACACTGCACCTACGCATGTCACCTTCACATATGCGTGTTTCTATTATTCATTATTGACTGTATGAATCCTGTGAATTATCGACTAGTGAAAGTAATGTTAAAGGACACATCAAGTCTTGCGTTGCATACCACGATTTCACTTAATTGTTTTCTGTTCGAAGAACACAGACTTAATTAGCATTTGGTACGAGCGAGTCATGATATATATGGTGTTTGTAAATGATGTTCTAGTTCCTAAGGATAAGGTCTATATATTTTATCAGTCATACTTGAGTTGTATTTTATATTACACAAGCGAATACTATTTTAATTGTTACAGACGAGACTCTTTGTCTTTGAAATCATTTAGTCTTGAAATATTTTCGTTACCAGCAAACTGTATTGTCGTGATACCGAGACACAAACTTCCTTCACTTGTAATGTCGTGATACCGAGACACAAACTTCCCTCACTTGTAATGTTGTGATACCGAGACACAAACTTCCTTCACTTTTCAGAAGGATGGACATGACATAAATTTTTAGGATTTCTTCACAGTTACACGTCTATTGAAACTAGTCAATCCATCGTCCTTGACAAGGGAGAGTTTGTTAAGTAAAAGACGATCATGAGCTGTTTTGTTCTATAATTATTCCCCTCAAAATGCACATGAAAGATTTAGTAAGCAGTAGGGCGTGGTTCGCAATGGAGGACAACGCAGTTGATATTTATGAAGTTTATACCTTATTTCTTCATGTATATTCATGAGTGACGTAAAAACACACTTAAGAAAGTTTCTGAATGCCACTCTGTGACCCTGGAAATGTTTGAAGTTCACATTTTATGGAACATTCTTTGTTACAGACAAGCAGGATCAGTATTACTGTTGCTCCCTGCGTGAAAAATTGTGAAATATACCTAGTGTGTATGGAGTACAGGTGTACCATTAACAGCGTGTGATCACAGAAAGATGTAAATCAGACTTTGACTAGCTAGCACTTCAGGAAATGACTTGTTAACACTTGACTTGTTAACACTTGACTTGTTAACACTTGACTTGTTAACACTTAACTAAATGCCTGTAAACGCAACCTGTCTATCTCAGGATGGAAGCAGCCGCCGTCAGTGGCTCGATTTGTGATCAAAATAAAGAACATTGTTAAAATTATTTAAACTAGAATTTAAGTCATTCAAATCATGATTGAAATAAAAAATTATAATTAAAGTAAATACAATCATAATTGAAAAAAATTATAATCAAACTAACTAAAATTATTTCCAAAAAAGTTAAGAGTATAATTAAGTTATCTTCTGCGTCATGTCTCACTATGACCGAACATTCGTGCAGGTACAGCGTACAGCAGCCCAGGACTACCAGGGTAAGAACCCGTGCACTACTGCTGTGTTACAGTGTAGGGAGTGCATGCTGTGTCGTGTCTGTCCTCGTCAGCTGGGAGAACAGACATGCTGTGGAGGCTGTCCACCCTCCATGTAGACAACACCCAACAAAGAAGGGAAGGGGGCTGCAATAGGGCTGCACTTCATTGATTTGATGAAGGGGAGCTTTCATCCTTTACGGTGTCTGAACTATTGCTACGTATGATATTGTTTACATTTGTTAAGTTAGGTACGTATGACGTTAACTGAGTTTACTCACATACTTTGTATGACATTAATTGCAGTTTTACTAAAAGACAAACTCAGTACAGGAAATTGTCAATGCGAGTTTCAAGCATTCTAACCCTCACTAATACAACACAAAAAGAATATTCTGAACAATTCAGATACTCACGTTTATTTTTTATTGCATTTGAACGCTTAATATGAATCGTGCATTACATCACAGTGCTTTTAAACATGATTTTCCCTAAATGAATGTGTCATGCTGACGTGCAGAACTATGACCTGTAATATATGATTTTAGATTTCTGAATTTTTTGAAAAAATTTAAAGGGCCACTTGCGAAATTTTTATCCTTTTTTGGTCAATATTTTAGAATTCTATGAAACTTTGTATAACACTCAATTAGTGATTGGAAACGAAAAAAATTACTTCAAAGCAGCAAATTTCATCTGGTAGATTATCCATAGGTCATAGCAGCCTGTGTAGGATGTTGCATCTTCTTTTTTGTTCATTAGTCGTTAATTTGCTCTCTTTGTTTGCGTTTTTCGTTTTATTCGTATTCGATACATGCTCCAGTGGCTGACATTAGCTGTCAGTTCGGCGGTGTAGCTGCTGACGGTGCTGCCGAGGCCAGCACGGAGCGCCTGTCCGCACGCCTCCGCAAGCCTCCGGATTTCAGGGGGCATCCTCTTTTTGCGGACGACAGGACAATTAATCCTTTTCTGTGAGTTACTCTTTACAGTACGAGTATTTTACTGACCTATTTCATCACGAGTATTTATGGCTCGCTTTAAACGCAGCTTGATGAAAGGCAATCCCCATTCGAGGAGTTTAATGCAAAGGAAGATTTTGGAATTGGATAGCAAAGTCATCAAAAACTTTCACACTTTCTGCAAACTTGGAGTTAGGAAACCAGAACTAAAAGCAGGAATTTTTCAGCTCACGACTCACGTTTTTTGCTCGTGAGATCGAGCGAGTGACAGTGGAAAATACTGCGCAGTTGTTTCGAGAAGCTAAAGCTTTCTTGTCGTATGGTATTAAAGATATCATTTATGCTATTGAAAATAATGAACTTTATGCAATGAGAGATTTACAATCTTAATTTGACCCCCAAATAATTGTAAATCAAGAAACGTGGTGCAAACACTAGTGATAGTTTGAAAACTTTTTTGGATTAAGCCCCTGAAGACCATATGTATGTAAGATCAGAATTTCGATAGCATGAATGTAATTTATAATGACATGGGATAAAATAGTAAAATTGCTAGCTTTTATTATACAGTCCAGAGAAATTGTGCAAATCCTCACGATGTGAGCACGTGTAGGAATACAGAACCTACTTCTATTTGCACAAATTTGTTTCGTATGTACTTACTGTAGTGCAGAAGAGTCTGTACAGCAGATAACATATCTTAGAATAAGAAATACTGTTCATGATATGAGCTTCAAATGATAAATTGAAACATATATGATTCTGTAATATGTGTGTAAATAATTACCTTATAAGAATAAAATAGAATAAGACAATAGCAACGAGCCGTTTGGCCCATTCTTTGGTCAATGCCCAAGTCCCATGCTGAGCATACCCAAGTCCCATGCCGAATAAGAAATTCATATGAATTCATCGCAGATAGTCGAAAACTATTCACATACATCTAATTAATACATTGAAAAGAAGAAAAACGATCAGGTAATTAAGGCAAAGAAGCGGCAGTGACGACAGAGATGTTGTGTGTGCAGGCATCCTGAGTGTCAAATACGCCGTGAAGAGAAGGAGCAGTCAGGCCTCATCTACAACCTCCTGGTGACCAACTTCCGCCGCTGTGGGGCCGTCACTAAGGATGTAATTGCCATTATAATTATCCACAGGCATTCATGACAGCTAGAAGTGATAATATAACTGAGTATTCTAACTTGTTAAACTCAAATTTCATACTTGTTAAAGTTTGAAATTCAAAGTCTACCAAATGTGTTTTAATCTGATATATCTATTGACTATTATATATGTATAACTTATAAGTCAATACAAATACCTTGGTGGTTTCAAGCTTGGATTCGTTGAACTGCGTCGTTGTCATTAGAGATGCAAAAGAACAATCTGATTGGACGCCAGCCTTTCTTTCTGTGAAACTCACTTGTTTCACCGATAAATTGGAGTGACGAGCCTTTCTAGAACATGGGATAGAACTTAACATATTTAGAATGTTATCATGACTTTCCAGCTTGCGCTACATCACATGTCGTCCAACAGATCTTGGTTACCTCAGTTGCGATGTTCTTATTACGGAAGGCAGCCACATAAGCACATTACCTTCCTCCTCCTCGCAGGGCTACGTGACGGTGCGCGTGTGGTTCCCCCAGTTGGAGGGGGTGGTGATGGCCACAGACCAGGAGGTGGTGATCATGTGTCAGCCCGCATCTCCTACGATCATACAAAACAGGGCGGCAGGCTTTGCTGGAGCGCTGTGAGTGGTGGTTCTTGCTTTGCTGGAACTCTGTGAGTGGTGGTTCTTGCTTTGCTGGAACTCTGTGAGTGGTGGTTCTTGCTTTGCTGGTACTCTATGAGTGGTGGTTCTTGCTTTGCTGGAACTCTGTGAGTGGTGGTTCTTGCTTTGCTGGAACTCTGTGAGTGGTGGTTCTTGGTATGCTGGATGCTGTGAATGGTGGTTCTTGCTGTGCTGGAACGCTGTGAGTGGTGGCTCTAAAATTCAAATGGTAACAATATTAACTACAATAATAATACTCGGGCATTAGTTTACGTATACTTTGGATGCATTGCCAGTAGATAAGTGTACTATTATTGTGATATGAGATCTTACAGTGGACGGGACTTCCCAGTTTACTAGCAGTCGTATTACTTACTTACACAATGTACGTTCGAGACTCTACTACCCATATGATAGTCTGATAACTTCTTGATCATCTTGGAAATAGTTCGATAACATATAAATATCCCGGAAATAGTTCAATAACGTATTGATCATCTAGGAAATCCTCACGCAGTCCGTTCTACCACCAGATACTGTTATCTCCAGCTAATAATGTTATCTCCAGCTGGTACTGATATCTCCAGCTGGTACTGATATCTCCAGCTGGTACTGATATCTCCAGTTGGTACTGGTATTTCTAGTTGGTACTGGTATCTAAAGTTGTTACTGGTATTTCCAGCTGATATTGTTATATCCAGATAATGTGGTTAACATAATTTGAATTTGTGTACAATTTCCAAAAACTGTCCCCCAAAATCAGTCAAAAACTGCTGTTATGGAAGTATTTAAGGTGAAACTTTGTCTCTCACGGCGTCCTCTACGCTCAGGCCGTCACAAGGACGTGTGTCCGGGGTGGTGGAGGAGTCCCCAGGTAGGCTGGAGTACGAGGTGGCTCTCTTCAGAGAGTCCTACGCTAGGACTGGAGTCCCTGATGACAGGCCCCTTGCTGACCAGGCCGTGCCCATTGGGTCCCGCCTGCAACTTCGCACCAGGATCAACACAAACTCTGGTAATGCTGCAGTTCTTTGTATGGTTTGCACTCCTATTAACAGATTAGGTGATCTTAATATCTTCAGGTGATTCCAAGAGTTTGTTCATGTATAACACGAGTTTGTTCATGTATAACACGAGTTTGTCCATGTATAACACGAGTTTGTCTATGTAAAACACGAGTTTGTTCATGTATAACACGAGTTTGTTCATGTATAACACGAGTTTGTCCATGTATAACACGAGTTTGTCCATGTGTAACACGAGTTTGTCCATGTATAACACGAGTTTATGCATGTGTGTCTCCACAGCCTGGAAGTACGCGAAACTGATGAGCGTGACGGTGTCAGCTGATCAACAAGATCCTTTCTCTCCTGGTCATGTAGAGCTTGTGAGGGAGGGGTGAGTCTTCGTGGGTGTGTACTGTGTACTGTGTGCTGTGTACTGTGTGGTGTGTACTGTGTACTGTGTGCTGTGTGGTGAGTACTGTGTACTGTGTACTGTGTACTGCTGTGTACTGTGTACTGCTGTGTACTGCTGTGTGCTGCTGTGTACTGCTGTGTACTGTGTGCTGAGTACTGTGTGCTGTGTGCTGAGTACTGTGTACTGTGTACTGTGTACTGCTGTGTACTGTATGGTACACACACTACACGCCTCCCACAGCTGCCGTCGTCCAGAGATCGCGACAATTGTACCACTGCAGCCACGGCGTCCAGAGGACAATCCAGGCGAAGTGTTGCTGGATTTTGAGGCCTTCATGCTGGACTCAAAGCTTGCTGGATCGTCGAGGCTCTGGATCCATGCCACCATCAAGGCCTGCATCGATGCTGCGGACTGCCTGCCTGTGAGCAAGCTGCTAAACCTGAGGGCATTTTAAAATTTTGTTACTGATAAAAATTTTCACGTCCGGGAATATCAGAAATATAGATTTCAATTTATTCCGGCATCTTATTTGATTTTGGAGTCTTCCTCAGAAATGTTTAGTGCTGAACAAATGCTTGAGTCAACACCTGCTGTGCCACGTAGAGTTCATTCTTGAACACGTCTTACACTTAAAAGTAAACTAAGAAAAAGCTTTCACTAATTGCAATAGTCACATGCTTACAAGAAACTTGCACTTTTCCTGACAGTAATTCCAACTGTTATGTGTTTTCATTTTATGACAATTTTTGGCTGACATAACGACCTGTTAAGCAATTGTACTCGTGCAGGAGTTCTGCCTGGACCTGTTCCAGCCAGCAGGACACGGCAGGAAACGACGGAGTTTTGCGGGGGGTCAGCCCCCCGTGCTGCTGGAGGTTGGGGGTGACACCTCCCTCTCCTTGGCACACGTGATGAACAGTCGACGACACCTGCCACTGGTACGGATACCCGGTACTACGGTACCGGCACGGTACGGTGCAATGCACGGTACAGTACACGGAACTAGACCTGCAACGACCGTGAGCTTCACGACCGTCAACGCTACTGGCAGCGGCCGTAGGATTACTCCTGCTGCCAGGACTGCCAGGAATAGACAGTTCTTGTTGCAGGTATGACGTCAGCACGTTGAGGTGTTATGGGCATGTTGTGACGTGTTATGGGCATGTTGTGACGTGTTATGGGCATGTTGTGACGTGTTATGGGCATGTTGTGACGTGTTATGGGCATGTTGTGACGTGTTATGAGCATGTTAAAGTGTGTTATAAGCATATTAACATAACGTGCATTATGAACTGGAGAGACCACTGAATTGAACTTAGAACATCCTACCACTGCATGAACTTCATCAAAGTTTCTTATACTTGCAGGACCAGACGACACGAGCTGAAGCAGCGCAGGCAGCTCAGCTGCAGCGCGTCTGGAGGAGCCACAACTCCACTCAGCTCGCTGACAACGTCGGTGTCACCGTCATCATGCCTGACGGTGAGCTGCTCTCCCGAGCTGAGTGAGCCGCTCCCCTGAGCTGAGTGAGCCGCCCTCCTGAGCTGCCCTCCTGAGCTGAGTGAGCCGCTCTCCAGAGCTGAGTGAGCCACTCTCCTGAGCTGAGTGGTTGAGTGAGCCGCTCTCCTGAGCTGAGTGAGCCGCTCCCCTAAGCTGAGTGAGCCGCTCCCCTGAGCTGAGTGAGCCGCTCCCCTGAGCTGAGTGAGCCGCTCTTCTCTGGAAGATTTTCGCTCTATAAGTGGGAAAGTGTTTCAATAATTTTATTCATGGCAGGAGGACTATTTTTTAACTTTAATTTTATGTCCGTGTATAAACGAAAGTTTTCTTATTCAAAGCAGCTCGTATATTAAACTGTTCAGCCGGCGCTAGGAATCGAGGCTGATGATGCGTGAGTCCGATCCCGAGGCTTTACTCTTTTACACGTACAACGTACATTCACTAAAGTTCATGGATGATACTAGAAAAAAAGGATGTCCGTTAAGTAAAATTCTGTGGGTTAACCAATAAAAGTGTAGACTTTGGTCCCTGTGTGGTTTTCAAAAGATAAATCATTTGACTGAATTTTATACTTCGGTGAATTTATTTTTATACAAACGGTACAGTGAGTTTCTGCATTGCACACAGTACGCTCTGATACCGTGACTTTCCTTGGCAGCACCAGTCAACAATGAGGTAGAAGGCATAGCAGCACCAGTCAACAATGAGGTAGAAGGCATAGCAGCACCAGTCAACAATGAGGTAGAAGGCATAGCAGCACCAGTCAACAATGAGGTAGAAGGCATAGCAGCACCAGTCAACAATGAGGTAGAAGGCATAGCAGCACCAGTCGATACATAAGAGTTCTTTCCTACAGAACTGTTCGTGCCCAGGGATCTAATCCCGGAGAGCTGCGCCGGCGCACTGGTGCTGTGCGGTGTGCTGGCTGCTGCAGCGGTTGCCTGTGCTGCGGTTGCTTGCTGCCTCGCTGCCAAGCTTCGCTCCTACAGACTCCAGCAGGTCCGACACTTCTTCAGTTCAAGTGTAAAAAATGCATGGAAATATCTGATACCTATAGGCTTTTCATCCCAAATAGGTAGGAATTTATAGGAAACTTTGTTCAGCAGGAGCAATCTCAGTTCCTTCGCTTTGGTGTCTCTATGCAACATGCTATGCTGAACGAACAACAATTGAGCGAGCGTCAGTTCTTTTCGTTTTAAACTGCCGGGGACTTAAGGCTTTGGAGCATATATATCTTATCACCACCAGCTTGGTCGACTGGTGAACGAACTCGCTTGTGATGCGAGAAGACCCGGGTTCGAGGCCCGCTGCCGGTGTGGTCAGTTTGTGTATGATCATCGCTTGACTAGAATTAGGGCATGGGACTTGGGTACCAACCCAAGAATGGGCAATAAAGCTCATTCCTATCGGCTCATTCTATTCTATTGCTTGAGTATACAGCCCAGACGTTCTGTTATCAAGAGAATTATACGTAACATGGCAGAAGCAATATTGAATGAAATAATCGATTGTTGAAGGTTATTTTACTCCTAAAAATACTTCCTCTCAGTTGATTTGTTGATGATTTCTCTATCACTTCTCACGTTACAGGAAAACATCACAAAGCTGGACGACTCTCCTAAGAAAGCTAAGCACGACAAGTCAAAATACCCGTCAGTGCGCTACCTTCTGCAGTGACTTACAGGGGCAGTGAGGGGCACTGCGAGGTAGTGGAGGGAGGCACTGCGAGGCAGTGGAGGGAGGCACTGCGAGGCAGTGGAGGGAGACACTGCGAGGCAGTGAAGGGCATTGCAAGGTAGTGGGGCACTGTAAGTCTGTAGTATGGATACCTGCATTGAAATACAATACATTGCAACTAAACGACAGAATGTCGTACATTCTTTTCAACAATATTGCCCCTGGGAGCGACTCTGAGACATAGCTTGCGGATCAGTCATTGATCATAGTATATAGAGATGCAATTCACTCGTCTTTTATAACAAAAATGTTAAGAGATTGTAAAGACACTCGTCTTTACAATCTCTTAAATGATCTTAGGCGTTAGAAGATCTTGTAGACTATCATTAGTATTAAATCAATCAGCAAGGTACGTCATTCATGCAGTACTCCCATACAGCCTTTCTTTCTACATTCATCACCGACTCTATCTGTTCCATGTAACATACATAACGTGTTTTAATTACCGTCAATTTGCACCTCCTACATATCAAAACTTGTCTTTCATTTCCCAAAATTCTTCCTTAATTTTTTGGAGAAAAAAATTTGGGTAAAAGCTCCTCGGTCTTGCCTCAGTCTGTCCCTTCTTCAGACGTGGAAACTCTTCCCGTTTCTGGATAACGCGTCGCTGAGACTGAGAATCACAGTCTTGTTTGTTCAAGCAGACTCTCTTTCTTTGAAAATACTTCAAGTTTGTGAAAGACTTTTATTTTGTACAATAAACTCGGAAGCACCATCAGGGCACTTAAAAATCTTGTCTTATGAAGAATTAGTTTCATAATTATTCCCTTTTCATACATTATGTCAAGTGATAGGGATTCTGTTCCTCAATTAGGAGAATTTTAGTAGTGTAAGCATAGTAAAAAGTTAGATTCATTTTATATTTTTTATTTTAGAATAAAATAGATATGCTTGGAAGTTCTGTTGGAAATTCCACGGTACAAATTTGACTAACATGGAGAACACGTCCACAAGCATTCGCTGAGTCTCGTCCGTTCATGACTTACTATTTACATATTAGTTTAATTTGGAGTAAGTCTTTTAAAGTTATTTGTTTGAAACAGAAATACTTTAGTGGAGTCATCACTGCAGAGAGTAAAGTCTATACTTGTAAACTTAACGAACACTGCGGTCTTCTTTTCGTTCATCAAAAAGACTCAACTTGTTCTAAAACAAACGTTGTTTAGTGAAAAATTTAGCAACGGCGACCTCAAATTCAATGAAAAAATATTGATGAAATTTGACATACTAACATTTGACGTATATTGACTTCTCTAAAATGCTGAAGAACCCAAAGACCTGATCTACTGCCTCCACACACTGACTTCTGCCTCCACACACTGACTTCTGCCTCCACACACTGACTTCTGCCTCCACACACTGACTTCTGCCTCCACACACTGACTTCTGTTCCACACACTGACTTCCGTTCCACACACTGACTTCCGTTCCACACACTGACTTCTGTTCCAGTATGAATTCAGTTAACAGTTCTCTGAACTGAACTGAGAACATCCTGCTGCTGAAGACCGCAAAATTGAACTGAGAACATTTTGTTCGTTTTATTTTCCTAAATTTCTTGACGTGGTGTCGTGCTGTGCGACAGGAATTGTACCGTTAGAAAATGTCGATTTTTTGTCTAGTTTGAGAATAATAACGTTCATACGAGTAATAACTATATATTTTTAGAAGAAAAGACAAACTGTAGTTCCAATACATTTGGTACACGCCAATGAACCTGCCCTACACGTACCATATCTACTCGTACCTGCACTCGTACCTGCACTGTATTGGTACAAGTAGCTACCATAATTGTAGATCAGGTACGGTGGTGTACCTGATCTACAATTATGGTAGCTACTTGTACCAATACAGTTGATACAACTGTACATACTGTACTGCGTGCACACACGCAGCACGTACATAGATGTATATCTGTTGTGTACGTGCTTCTGTTCATATGCACCCTTATGACTGTATGTTTAACAGGCAGTGTGCCTGAACATGGTTCACAAACTCCCAGTTTTAGGTTACCCTCATAAAATATTCTTTAGAGACTGAACTTAGAGAAGGGAGAACTGTGATATAGGAGCTTGTAAGCTTCCACGTAACTTAATATGAAGTTTACACACGAAATTTGTCAGGAATGTTGTTTAGTAACAAAACGTTGGGCTTAAATATCACTGTAGTATTTCTCGTGATGTTGCTTGAGCTGTACACATGATGAAGTGTATCCTGACGCGTGGGCAGCGTAAATTACTACAGGGGTTCAGTCCTCTCTGCTCCTTGCATCCAGCGCATGCGTTTGCAGTCATCAAAGGAGTAGAACTTGAGTGTCTTTCTTTCGGTTGAAAATTCACCCAGTGTCACGTTAAAATCAGATGAAAGCTGCAACCAAAATGAAGGGATACAATTATTTTATGTTATGCGCTTGTTGGTTTGTGTGCTGAGAGCAGAAGGTGATTCCAGCAGCGAGAGAACTGCGAAAACACTTTTTCTGCAGTAAAACATTCGCATCATGCACGAGTTACTCTTCTGTGGTACGGAAAATTCCTCTTTATATAAGACAGTATGCATGCAACAACACTTCAGAAGCTAAGTCGGATCATCTTCAGGGGTTGGCAGCGAGCACGCATCTCTCTCATTTAAAAATTACCTCAGAATAAGTTTTCTTAGAAGAAATAGTTGAGCAAAAGAAACAAAAAAATTAAAGGAATTGTGATGCAGATTTGATTTGTACGCAGTAACCCTACATGTGACGACATACGAGGTATATATAGATAAATTATTCCCTTTATTCCGACATATCATACGGCACATGTACTGTACTGCATACAGTACGCCGTACAGTGCATCACAAGACGACAAGAGAAAAAATAGCATATGGAATCAATAGGTGTAGTATGAGGGATATGAAGGATACGAAGGATACAAGGGATACAAGGGATACGAGGGATACGAAGGATAAGGTGCAGTGGAGAAGGATACGAGCAGCTGTAGCTGGTGAGAATAACGTAGATAAAATAGAGGAAGAAGAGGGAGGGGAGGGGGAGGAGAACGGAATATCATCTTTAATAAAAGTTTAATATAAGACTGAACTCCGGAGTGACTATTAGCATTAAGTAATCAAGTCATTGCTGTCCATGTGATTAAAGTAAGACACATTTGTTAAACAATAAAACATTTAAACACAAAATTTTAAACAAAGCATGTAAAGCTCGTGTTTTTGATGATGATCTGCTGCTGAATTCATCACATTGTGACTGGGAAAAAAGCAACTGCGGTGCTGGCAAACGAGACGCACGTCGTGAGTGCGTCACAAGCACGTTATGTCGCATTTACTGCGCCATCACTCAAGCGTCACAGCACTAAGCAGTTCATCATTCAAATTGCAATATTCAATATAGATCGTAGTACAATATAAATATACGAACTTCATTTTAAACAGATTTTCAATTTTAGAATTTACGTTTGAAGCATCAAGAGCGACCTGAACTTTCTGGATTACTATTTGATTGGTATGTAAGTCTGAATTATTTTCCTAAATTAATCTCCTGAATTAATCTAAGACTCAGAGTGATTAACGACCCGCCAAATCTGCCCTTTCGCTCAAAGGTTCCACGCTTCTTTCTTCCGTTCAGAAGTGTCAGTATCAATTGAGAATGAACGCACTGCTCACTTCTGTAGAAAATGACCTTCAAGCTCAGTTGAAGGTCAGGAATTTTCAAAGTCACAATTGACGCTGTCTCTTGAACGGCAACTTTCGCAAGGTTCTTCTGAACACAGACAACGGCCGCTCACAGCTCGACTCTGTGGTCACTACAGTGTGACTTGATTGCAAAACCTAAATGCCGCAGGGCAACATCAAAATATAAAAAGATATGAAAACACGGCCTCAATGGAAATGTCATCTTTGCTGCGGTTTAGTCACCGAAAAAAATTTATGTTTCGCATATAAAAAGATTTCTTTAGGAAACTCTTCGTGGAAATTTGTTCTGATAACATTCGCTTGAAATCTGAGACTTTATTTTATCGCAAGAAAATCTGAAACTTAACATTTGGGAAACGGAATTGTTCGTTTCACTGTTTGATTGTCATACACTCGCCTCGAACTTTCATTCATTTTATTTTTTTGTCGAGCAATACTGGATAACTACATGGAAAACTAACGAAAGAGCTCCGTGGAAGGTAAAAGACTGCGTTAAATCATGAAATATTAGATATTAATAGTTAACAAATCATATGACTATTAACATGATGATTGATATCCTGGCGTTACGAGACATAAGATATTTTGTAGTAAATGTTGACCGTTACCGAGAAACTGCAGAGTTGTTTCAGAAGAATTGTCTTATAGGTTGTAGTGCTGCTGCTATCGATTCTCAAGGTTAGTAAAATAGCTTACTAGTATTTAAACTGTTTAATATATTATTTTATTTATGTGACATGTATTAAATCACTTACTTGTTGTAAATTTTATGCAAATAAAAGTTTCAATACAAGAACTGAAAATATTGGTTGAGGAAAACTTATTGTACCTCGAACCAAATAACTGCTTTAGAATTCTATGTTTCCTGCTCTTTTTTATAATATAACTATTACTCGTACATATACAAGTAATTATTGAATCACAGGAAGTAAAAATCCTAAGAAATATTTAGGAAAGATTGTCTCACTTCATTCTCATTTGTGAAATTTTGCGTTTTTAAGTTCATGGTAAATGAAGAGCAGCCAATTATGAAGAGCAGCCAATTGTAGTGTCAGGTGACAGCTCTAAAACACAATTAGTTTGAGAAAAAACGTCATCTTTCAAGTTTCAACATTTGACAATAAATAAAGTCAATTTAGAACAAGTCCCTGCCAAAGAAACGCGTTAATGATACCATATCATCATAAAGTCACCGCGTTAAACATTAATTAAGACCTTGTGTTAACTCATTCAACACCAACAAATTCTTAAAAAACTTTTCATTCTACGGAACTGAAAGCAGGATAAACATGAATTACTAGGATAAACATTAATTAGGACCACTAGTTAACTAACATGACGTACATAATTACTACAGTTGTTGCCAGTGTCCCGAGAGATAGCGCCTACTGGTGGCAACACCGTCAGCTGTCTGGGAGGCGCTGGGTCGAGCTGCTGCTGCAGGCCTGCATTCAGCTGCTCTAAGGTAACCTAGTCATGTGTAACCAAGGATCAAATTTATACTTCAGTCGTAGTATGGAGAAAAAGAAACAAAGTTGTAATGATTTCTTGTATATTTATGCATAGAGTTTGATATTTTCCTCTTAGGTCACAAGCTTGGCCCATCTGCCTCTAATGTTATGTAGTATGGACAACTATGTTCATGCGTCAGCTATTTTCTGCCTCAAGCTTTTGAGGAACTCGGACTTTGTAATGTTTACTCAGAAATTCCGTGTCTGTGTGACACTGGAGACAGTAGTCATGAACCTGCAGGTGCCCGTGCATGGTCTGGCCACCACCTGCATATGTGGACACAACAAGTTTTACTTCATCATTGATGCTTCCTCATCAAAAATTGCAACGCATGCTCTAACGTTAGTTTATTAGTATCAACTATCACTGAAATACTTAGCTCATTTATCAGAACATAGACCCGTTAATTGCTTGCAATGCTGCATCACATGGCAAACAAAATACTTTTAGGATCTTCTTTTAAGTCAAAGTTTAGCATCGACACAACCGACACAACTTCCTTGTGCAGCATCTTCATTAATATTCTAAGAGACAGTGTAGATCGAAAGCGACCTTCGCAACACAGTTCACTAGTTTCAGTAGAAAAGAATGTGTTTAATTAGAAGAGCTGGTATCACAGATACGCGTCACTTCAGGAGAACAACAATGAATACAGTGTGAGTGCAGTGATGCACGACACCGTCAGTTCTTTGATTGATATTCAATTGTTTTAATTAATTGGACAATTATGAAGGGCTTCTTTTCAGTCCAGTTGTAGTGTCAACGTACGACGAGAAACATGTTAATGTGTACGAAATGTGTCGTGATGTGTACAGCAACAAATTAGTGTGTCTTATGCCCCGGAGCTCGTGATGATTGTTTCTATGTAGCTTTAATGCATGTAACAATCTGTAATTCAACACGTACTCTTCACTACACATTAGAAGTAAATAAAGCTAGCTAACTTCACAATGAGGTAAATACTCTAACTCAACAAACACGATTTTGAATGAGATAATGAGTTGACAATAATTACATTTTAGAGTTAGCTACGGAAGCTATACTCATGATTTACGATTTTAAGTTGCTGCGTGTTTTAACACATTCTTCATTCGGGAACATAAAACGTGCTTTTGTGTACCCAGAAGTTATATTTTGCAGAGAATCATCTGAATTAACTGATAAATCAATTGGATTAACATGTGAAATACCTTGAAAACCAGTACCACACGCACGAGCTCCTTGCATGTGCAGGGTGTACATAAAGTCTCTTTACCATTTCATATGGTAAAGAAACCTGAAATGGTAAAGAGACTTTATGGACACCCTGTACAGTAGAATTCCTTTTAACAGGTACTTGCTTTGATATTGTTTTCCTTTTATGTCTAGCGTGTCTATGAATTGTTTGTGGTTACTTGGGTGATATAATAGGAGGTTTAAATAAGGTTTTAAGGCATTTTTAAAGAATCACCCGAAATGACGGCATTTTTTATTAACCGGCAACTGCAAAGGTCCCGTGGGTGCTGGTTAAAAAGACTTGTACTGTATTTTCGAGCTTTACTGTTACCGCACACAACATGAGGCAAGCGTCATAGAGCGTCTGTTGCTGTGCAGGTGTTACTCAACACAAGTCCATGACTCAAAAACTCAACACTTTTGAAAGCGCTTCATCTAGTCCGGGCACGTCTCTCATTAATCCTTAGACTCTCAGTCCCAATACTAATAAGCCTCTGACCCTACTGATCTGGTTTGGAATTGTAATCCTCTTCCCCACACACACACAAGCCTCATGATCCTCGGCGAGGTCGTAGGGGACCCCTGAGAGCGGTGATGTCGCTGCGATATCATGGCCAAAGAAATGGAGTCTTCATTTCGTGCAGTTAGGTCTGGCGGTCTCAATTCTGAGTTTAGTTATACTTCCATCATAGATAAAAGTCCCTTCCCCCGCTCCCAATAGGTGGACTTCGATAATGTTCATTTCCTCTATCGTGAAACTATTCATTCTTCATTTGTCAAAAAATAATATTGCACATTTTTAAAAATAATACAAAACTTTTAAGTAACATTAAGTATCAAGATATTTGATGAATAAAAAATTACAAAGCATCATTAGGCTTATTTGTTAGAAACGAATTTCAACAGAAAATTTTCATGCGATTCGTGCGTTGAATATTTTGAGCTTCTCTGTTAATTTGTGTAATAAACAGCTGTTCTGGTGAGATATCTGAACTACTTTCTTGCTTTAGGCTCATAAAAACTGATGAAATATCTTCATAATTATTTCCAGAGAATTAACTCATATAATAACATGGATTTTAACTGCTCAGTGTGCTATAATGGCTTGCCATGTTTATAATTTTTCTGGAACATGAATTATTTCATACACGACAGCTAGTACCAGTATGACATTCTTTGCATTCACTTCTACTCTTCTACTCTCCAAAACGAAGAGAAACATTCTACGAGCGTACCAAGGAAAGTGTACTGGGGAAGGAAGGTCTGTCGAATTAAAATCAGGCGTAGATTGCCTTAGGAGAAGAAGCGCTGTCGTAGTCGCATTGGTAAAAATGACTGTACTTGTATTGAGAGTATATTTCACACAGCTTGCCCATGATGTACGGAGGTGTTTTTTGGGAAAGCTGGACTAAATGCTGTTTAAGAACCGCAAAAGAGCTGGTCAGCACATTCCTAGGCTGGAAGGTACACTTCTTACTGTAAATATATTGAATATTAATTACTTACTGATGAGCCCAATGGCTGATGAGTAACTGAATAATTCATTAAATTGTTCATAGTTTAAGACGTACACAGCTATGAGTCTTCAACTGATATAAATACTGACCACTATGTAAATAAATATTCCTTTATACCTGGTTACTTTTTTCTGCGATCCAGTCCCCGAACTCAGGGTCTGGTGTGATCCAGTAACTGAACTCAGGGTCTGGTGTGATCCAGTAACTGAACTCAGGGTCTGGTG
>VCRD01000118.1:0-14968 GCA_006783055.1 Trinorchestia longiramus
ACACCACCGTAACACAGCACCGTAATACCACACCACCGTAACACAGCACCGTAACACAGCACCGTAACACAGCACCGTAAGGGAGGGTCCGGTTATCTTAAGAGGCTGTGCAGACAAAGTGAGAACTCTAATTAATTCTCAGTTAGTGGTGTCTGGCTGTGAAGCTTTGGGGGTACGGGGTACTGGTTACGGGGTGGTGGTGGTTACGGGGTACTGGTTACGGGTTGGTGGTGGTTACGGGGTGGTGGTGTTACGGTGGCCAGTTGTGTCAGGGTGTGTGTTGGTGGAACATTTAAAGATAGTCACAACATGCATCATCATGCAGTGCACTGTCACAGAGTCAGAACATTTCAAACTGAAGTCACTGCTAACATCAGCCTTGTCTATGTCTAAGCATTTATTTTTACTTCAGATTTCTTATACATTTTAAATTATTGAAACTGAACATTGGGGAAAAATTGGAAAGAAAATGAAAACATGTTTCCGCCCGGGATCGAACCGGGGACCTTGCGCGTGTGAGGCGCACGTGATAACCACTACACTACGGAAACGATACGATTGTGATAAACATAGAATAAACCAACAAAAAATTTCTATATGACGCAATAAAGTAGAATAAACAATATAACATAGAAGGATATATGAAAACCTTATAGAAGTTGATGTCACTAATTACGCCTAGTATGTGTCAGAAGTAAGCTTGGAATTTTCAATAACGATAATGTAGACTTTAAATGTCTAATTTTTAGCATATTAGATTTTTATAAAGCTGCTATTTACTGTATTTCGTTGCCCTAATGTTTTTAAATAACTTGTTAATGTGACCTCGAACCTCGGTTCGATCCCGGGCAGAGTGCATGTTTTGCCGCCTGATTGGTCGACAGGTGAGTGTACCCACCAGTGTGTACCCCACAGTGTGTACCCGCTTGTGATGCAGGAAGACCCGGGTTCGATATCCGTAGCCCTTGTAATTTAATTGTGCCTGACGCTCGGCGGACTAGAAACATGTCCAGCAACTGCTACGCTGGGCGCTCGTTGCACGCCACTCTTTCACCACGCTCATCGACACGCCCTTACGAGCCTCGACTTCAAGTTACTACTCTTAACATCTTATCAGTAAACATCACCACTGTTCCTAAGATGTTAACATTAAGAATTCAAAACTCCAATGGATGTGTACTGTCCACTCAAGTGGAAATAAAGTTTTTCTTTTTTTTATTATGATGATAATGAAGATAATACTCCTAATGAATATTGTAATGGTTAGCCAATGAACTATTATTCCTAATAATGATAGAAGTTACTGATGGTGACAGTATATCATCAGAATAATAATACTTATTGGAGCAGTGATGATAGAATATGACCCTGCTGTAGCAGGGCGAATTATTCTACCATTTGAATGCCTAAAATAAATTACCCTTAATAGTTTGCAGATGCCATCGCGTCGAGCAATTGAAAAAAATCATTGATGTAAGATTTATATCGCACGTTAGAACGCACGCGTTACATGTTTTTACTTGTTATTTATTTGTACACGGGGGCCTTATCAATAATATGTGGTAGGTGTAAGCTGTATGACAGTATATAGTTCAATGAGTGTGAGCTGTATGACAGTACATATATAGTTCAAAGAAACTGATTACTTCAGGATAAATTATGAAAGCTCAAGCGAAAGATTCACCCAGATTTGATCGATTTCCCCTCATCTAGATGCCCCCAAAGGTCAAGGCATAGGAAGTACTCACGATCACTATGAGATCTGCTAAAAATGGATTACAGCCGCCGGATCCACAGATCTGTATCTGGAAAAAGTAGTGAGGGCCGCGGCACATACAGCCAGCATGCAGTTGCCAGGTGTCGCCGGCTCATCTAGGCCTGACTGCCTTCGCTAGCTGAGCATCTTACAAAAAGAAAGGCACCCTGCAGTGAAAAAAAGCCTGTGGAGATATGGGCAAAAACCTGACCTCTGCAGCAGCATCTATGATCTTGAGTCCCGCAACCAACCTCTCCCAAGAATTATACTTACTTCCTTATGATACATGAACATGAAATTGAAGAGGCTAATTAGGTTCTGGACCAAGATACAGAAACACAACTGAGAATGAAGTGGCTATTGCCACGAGGAAGCTAACTCTCACAGGAGATCATTAATAGCAGGTAAAATAAGCTTTTCGCCGCAGGGAGTTTTAACACCTTGAACAATAGAGGGTGGAGGTGCTCAGTGGGATACCACTACTTTTAAAACCTTCCCCTGAATACAAAACACAGGCTGAGCTGAAACTAAACGGTGCATTCAACTCATGTAACTATTGATAACACTTTTTATTTGGCTCGCAGGAGGCTTTTGAAAAGTTACTTTGAGGTTTGAGTAGAGAAGTGCCTTCTAACGAGGTTGTGTCGAACATTACCAGCGAAGTGGGCGGACTAGGCAGTGTGGGGTACCCACCTCTAACTGACATGTCGAACCCTTTTTAAAAACCTCATAACTACCATGTTGGAGCTTTATATTTAACACCCCAAGTTACATAGCCGTTCCAAAATTTCATATAAATACGGATATGTAACAATTTTGATTGAAAAAGCTAAGTAATTTGTAGAAACTGGTGATGTTCGGTATAAGAAAAACTCGTAGTCTTCACGCTCCATCAGGCCGAGCAAACACAACTCGGGCAGGCCAAGATCCGCGACCTGTTCGAAGGTTTATCTTGTAAGTTTTTTTATGTTTTCAGTTAACCCCCATCAGATCGTATAATTTGTAGATGAACCACTCGATCTCACAAGTCGAGGCACTTCGACCACTCCTAAGTTACCTCACAAGACCGTAAGGAAATCGATAGTTTTTACGAGAATGTAATTGAAATTAATTTTTTCAAGCGGGAACACCTGGATTTCAACTAAATAATAGTGAAATGTCATCGAACGTTATATTTTTATAAGTATTATAATCTGGAAAATTTGTTTGCAAGTATTTACTTTCGATATTTTTAATATATTCAAATAAAATTTCCTTATCTTGAGCAGTGTCCCAAATATTGTACTCTATTAATATGTTCACTACTCATGCTAGCAGATGCTATTTAACTTTATAACAACACTTCAGGAAAAATAAAATTATGAAATAATGGTAAGTTTTAGAAACTGTATCCCTATTTTACGGATCAACCTTATTCCCAAACGTGTTTTTCGTCCAGCTTTTTTTCTCTCTCGGATCGGAGAAGTTCTCGTCTCTGCCACGCACACCAGCGACTGTAAACTCGACTGACTAGTTGTGAACTGGGCTACTTATACCGTGTAATTAGGATGAGTTATTTGTTAAAGCCAGATAATTAATTACTCAGATGAACAGATAGCCACGTTGATGCCATGAGGAGCATATGCTCCTTCTGGCTTCAAGACTTTGAACTGAAAATGTACGAAGATGCACGCGTGGAAATGTATGTACGGTATTAGTTATGACTGATGTTGAGGAGCTCCTGATGATAAATGGTTCCGATCAGATTTTTAGTTCAACGGAAATTACTAAAAAACATTTCCCACTCATTTTAAAGCCTTTGAGCTTTAAGTTGACCCAGGTAGTTTGGGCTTTTTACATGATTCAGCATAGACCAACTGAGAAATTAAGGTAGAATAAGCATGTCAAGCTATACACCAGAATTGACAGACCCTCTAAGCTTTCATATCTCCTATCCAGTTAACAAATTTGTAACATTTTTCAAGCTGGATCATAATTCCATTTACGGGAAGAAAACATAAAACGTATTTTAAATTCGAACTCAGGAATTGTTCTCTACGAACATGACTTCAAATGATCAGTTTGTTACGTGATGGACGAGTATAATAGATGAAATACTGGTAAAAACGTTGGTTTTGCACACTATACAATAAAATCAGGCATCATCAATGAAAATACTTTCATTTATAGAGGAATAGACACAGGCTTGCTGTCGGTCTCGGGACTTGTATGGTAATGTATTTTTTCAATGTCTCATAGTAATGTATTTTCAGTCAATGAAAATAATGGGCTTGAGTGAGAACATTCAATGTTCTCTAGTATTATTAACATCATACATAGCATGATGCAACTGATGATACTTGCACTTCTAAAATTATAGATGTTATAATTAATTTTGGACAAATGTTTACCCGGATAGATTGTTAGGTGGTATTAGTTTCATGAACTATGAATGTTTTTGCACCTTTTGTTATTTATTGTGTCATTTTTTCATCAATGACTACACCCCCCTAGTAGACAGGTAAAATGGGGCCCATGTGGGGCCCACGTGGGTCCCTGGGCTTTGGATGGGCAGCTTCAAAATATATATATATATAAGCTCCTGGGCATAGAGTGGGCAGAAGATGGTTTTGTCATGAAACCTAAAATCCGGGTTTTACATGGGTTCGTAATGTGGATATGATGTGACCAGCCATGGAAATTTCCCTACATGGTCAGCTCAGGTGTAGCCCAGGTGTAAATTCTCAAAAAAATGCGTACTACCCTCATAAAACATTTTTCACATGGATTTTTTTCCAAAAAACCACATGGAGCCCACATGGGCTGTGTTGGCCAACCACATGGGCCCCACGTGGAGCCCATGTCTGTGTCTACTAGGGCCATAACCATAAAGTTGATTGCATTATTTGAATCTCGTATTGCATTCAGGAAAATAAAATTTATATTCTTGATGATATTTTCAAAATTTATTTGTAATTTTATGATAATAATGTATGCCTTAAAGACTTCTAGGTTTCTCCGCATTTGAAGTATCGTACATGAGAGTTCTTGAATGAATTAAAATATATTTAACCATGATATTATGGATAAATGAATGCAGCGGTGTTTTTGTTTAAAATCTGTGGCGTGTTGTTAGATCGAATTAAGTCCTTAATGACCCTTTTAAGAAACAGCTCTAACAACCAACATCCAGAATGATTCCTTCTCATCTTGATGCGCAGTGATGCAGTTGAGTTCGCATAAACTGACCATTTGAGTCATGTTGTACTGCCTGTGGTGATGCGCAACCAGGCACAGGTCTTCATATCGCCAGATTTATCTAAATTGTAGGCTGCAGTTAAGATTCTTCAAAGGATAAGACAAACGTTGTAGAGTATTGAATTATTGAATTCTCGTTGACCGTACAGAAACCTTGTTGGTTTTTGTAAAAAACATTTTTTGGTAGTATACTGAGTAACTCAATTACCGTTTAATTTTTGCTCAATTCAAGCGTATTTTCAAAACCTTTTTCTGTAACGTTTTACGAGAAAGGTATTTATCAGACGGGTCAACTATTTACTATACCTAAACGTGTCTTTAATGAATAAAGAATACAATCAACGCGTGCAATTGATGAAGAATCCCTGATTACTTTTCTGAAAAGTTTCCATTCTTGCATCCAGAAATGTTAAGATGTTTCATTCAATGTTCATACGTAATAAATTATCCGTTTGAATTCGTCCATTTTTTCCCCGATCCACAACACGATTGCTGTGTAATCTAACAGGGAATATGCTTCAGTAGAGACTATGTTCATTTAGTCCTTTTAGTTTTAACAACAATGTACGTCTGGATTTTATTTGACAACAACTTGATCGGTTCTAAAATATAGTTTTGTGCGCATTCTGTTTGTATTTTACTATTAATAGTCTCAACTGATTAATTGTATAGTAATGCCGCTGTAGGCACACAATTTAGTGCACCCTTGTTTCACTATTGCTTCAAGTACAACGTAATTTCGTTGTTTCTCAATTTTTGGTGAATTTAAAAGTAGAATGTGAAACTTCAGTTGTTAGATTTAACGGCTTGAAAAAAATGATATAAGAAAAAACTGCACTTCGCATAAAATTATTAGTAAAGCTGTCAAATTAAATTATTGAAAGTCTGGAAGGCCATTAAGAGTAGCGCATAAAAATCAATGTCTATAATTACGTTTGCATAGCAAGTGAATCTCATTTTCTTCTTATTATGAGGTTGTCTGATTGAAGGCTATTTCACTTTTTTTGGGTTGATTTTCTTGAGAAAAAGACCGTCGACTGAATGCGTCCTTATACGAAACACTAGACCAGAATCTTTACTGCTTTTTTATGTAAGAAATTCAGAATTTTTCTGACACGCACAAATCGCATATGTTATAAATTTCAGACTTACATGAGAGTGAACTTTCAAAGTGGACACACGGGTGTTGTTTTTGTCCTGTTCGATTAGAGGATGGAAACAGTTACGTTAGTTTTGGTTTATTTATGCCTGATCGATTAATATAAGATATAATTGATTCAGTTAATTGTGGGCCAATTTTATTAAAAAAACAAAAATAAAAGTAAGTGTGTTGCATTTCAACTCTTATAGGAATTTCATTATTGTTTCAAGACTTCCACTGCCTTAAGAGTCATAACTTTTGCAGAGACCAAACAATTATTCATGATTCGTGGCGTACGTTCTTTTTTCTACAATTTTTTAAAAAACTACATTTAAACAGGAAACATGGCAGATCCAAATTCTGTTTTAAAGTACTAGGAGTTACTATTAGAATGCTGGAGACAAACATACTAGAAATTACTCTCAGTTCAATTCCCTGTTAGACTAAACTCGCGCCTAGAAAGAAGGTGTACATAGCTTATGGCTTCCACACTTGCATAGTTTACGTTCTGCGGCATGGTGTTAGGCGGCTCTAGTCTTTTGGACCCATTTTTAAATAAAATATTGATTTTGAAACTCCAAAAAGCGTGGAGTAGTTATAAAAATTGTCATTCAGTCAGATTATTAAAAATACGATAATTTGACGAGTCTTTGTAGTATTCCGCGCTGACGTCGTGAAATATACATTTTATTGTATATATATATATATATATATATATATATATATATATATATATATATATATATATATATATATATATATATATATATATACTTACTTAGATGCCATCTTATTTGCATATATATATATATATATATATATATATCCCTGAAAAAACACGCTAGTGAACCATGAATTTTTTCCAACATATAACCAGCAAATGTGACCGGGAAAGTTTGTTGAAGCTATCCTCTCTTACTTAGATGCCAATTTAAAAATCTCAGCTTAAATTTTAATTGTCTTCCCATAAGACGTAAATTTAAACTGTTACGAAACTTTTTATTGTCATATTTGCATGCTGCCATCTTTGCCTTGGAGTATGCATATGAACGCGCCTTGTAACCACTCATTTAATCAGAAACAACGATTCTGAGCGTATGAGCACGGTGCTTAATAAGCTTACCTCATGCATGAGATGCAATAAAGAATCTTCATCGACGATATAAAGGTTCATCACTCTGGCAGCAGAGCTCCAGAGACATCGTCTAAAATGTACTCTGTTCGATGATGCAAGCGCAGTCTTTTTACTCTCCTTGATGCGCAGTAACAGGGGACAAAAACTGGCAACGATGTTGGCAGTCGCATCATTTAATATTGATGTCTTATCGGACGAGCGCAATCGTTAATAACCAAGGATTTTTTGTTCATTTATTCCATCCGTCGCTGTATTATCTTTGATGGGCCTAAGCCTCCATAAGCAGCACGCCGCCCACGCACAGGCTTCCCAAAATACAAGGAAGATCTTCGATGGCTTGTCGGAGGAAGCTTTGGGGAGCTACGATGAAAGAGAGAGACTCTCCAGGAGTAGAGGAGACGGAGTCAGAAGTAAAGAGAATGCGTCGCTATATTTTCTGTTCTGTTCAAATTGTTACAAATATTCGTCTAAATTTCATTTTTATTCGGGGAAATTTGAAGACTGAAATGTTATAAAACATCTTAAGAAAAGTAGAAGGAATATTTTTTAAACTCGTTCGTGAGTCAAATCCACATATAAACTTGAAAGATTCAAACTTCATCATTTCAGACAATTAAATTCTCTCGTAAAATTTACTTGAACATCAGCGATTTCCTGAGTCGTATTCTGAGAGCAGTGTTCCTGTTTGAAAATATTCCTGAGAAATAAACAGCGAAATTACCACGCTCAAGTCTCAGTTCATATCCAACTGAGAGCAGCCCAGAGAATCGGACTGTGAGCCGGAAATTGAACCCTGCACTCAGCAGATGATGCTAAGGCTGAGCAGACAAGAGGTAAGCTAGCGTACCTTACTAGTGTATGCCGTAGAGGCTCATTGCGATGTTAACGAAGCTGTAAATGAATTTGTTGTACATGTTCATAGTCTGGTAATGATGTATGGAATGACCATTCTTTAAATGCTTTCACGAGCGAATAAAAGGGTATTCCTGTCCAGGTTTTTGTTTAAAGGCTTTTCATGGAATTGGCTATGAGAAAGTTGAATGTTCCATACACGAACAAGCCGATTTGCCTCATGACTTCCATAAGAACTGTTGCCCAATATCTGCAAGTTTTGTCTGTATATCAAACAATTTATCACTTATATTATTTTAGTGTGTTGCCATGTAAACAAGCAAGTACATATGTTACAAGTGAAGAGACTTGCATTAGGATTGTGAGCTGCTGAAGAGCCCCACAGTTTCACCACACAGAATAAAGAGGCGGGAGGGAAGGCACGATGAACCATAACGCTGTTAAGTAATCAAAAGTTGAAAATAAGGATCTAAGATGACTCTCACGTAAGTAATACACTATCGTTTATTCTCAAATCTACAGAGAAAAATACATGTTGTGGCAACGAATAAATTTTTCAGATTGAGCAGGAAGCAACCAACGTACTTTTTATTACTTCCAAGACGGTCAACGCCTGTTTAAGGTATGGGGAGGTTTAATTAATTTTGTTTCGTCAGTTGAAATAGGAGATGTAGTTGTAGTTTATACCAATAAATAACTAATAGGTGTTACCCTTTTCTTAATTATTTTTGAGTTCAGTGTTCGAGTTCACAAACACCAGAAAAATGTGTAAGTTTAAATATTAAGTTCTATGAAACATGAACTAAATAACTCAGAAGTATATTCTCAGAGATTATCATGCAAAGGATATGGTTTTCGCTATCTTTGTATACGGCTCCCAGTTATCCGTGGTAGCTTCAGCCTTGTTCAGTTACTTCAAACGGTTCTGTTGGGCTAAACAAGAGGCAAAAAACAAAACACAACAGAAAATAGAGACTTGAAAGCCAACATATTGAGATGACATAAAAATAATATTAATTCGGCCATTGTCCTCCCTATTGCAAATCAGTGACGTAATACAGTGTTAGAACAGGGCTCTCAGTATTAAGATACTACATTCAAAAAAGTATTTTAGTATCAAGGTAATGCTGGCTTCAACCACAATTGAAGTAATAAATAGTCTTGTTCTATTTTAGTAGAGAGGAAATGTACATTGTATACAATGCAACTCAATTTCACAGATCGTAAGTTTCCGCCAGTAAATTTTTCATTTACACGCTTGAAATTGGGGGTAGAAACGATGTTTTAGTGAAAAATTGGTTTCATATCATACACATAGAATGAAGAATAAAATTTGGGAAATATTATGGACAATATTACCTTGTTAAACATTATTTTGGGATTATATTACTATCACAAGAAATATTAATTTGTTGAAAGATGTTAGTTCATTCGACTATATTTTTTGATGGACACTATCACCTCGTTGGCAATATTATATTACAGGACAAAATTTTCTTGCTGGACAGCATTATCAAGTTGGGCAATGTTATTTTATTGAACAACATTATGGGACAACATAGCCTTGTCAACGGGGATGTATCATATTTCATCAAAGATTTGTCTCTCACTAAACATCAATGTACACAGTTTAATTTCCCCGTGGAGTATGATTGACTCACTGACTTCTTGTAATTCTTACAAGTTTTAATTTTGAAGGTCAATTTTTGTTGTTTGAAAACTAAACATTAACAGTTTTTGTAATGAGGAGTTTTAGAAGACTGCATCAGCCCTCGCAGTATTTAAATGCTCCATGTTTCTGTAGACTACACTGAAATCTGGTTATCGTGAGGTCTGGTGAGGTATTTTAGATCACTTTCGTGCAACACAAACTAACATTGAATTACTTAGAGCCGCGTGAATCTTTGTATGACTGTGCTGGAAAGTTATGTAATAACGAGGAAACAACAGCTGGACCATCAGGTGTATTTGATTTCCAAAACCCTTCGAAAGTTTTTCGGTCCCAGCAAATTCATCAAAGAACGAATACATCATCAAAGATATTTATGTTACAAAGCAGAAATGTGAAGTTACTCAGTTCATATCGAATTTTGCTTGCTTATTTGAAACTTGTTTCCAGTACAAGCGATTTCCTAATTTCAAGACACATTTTATGAAGAGAATTACGTCATCCATCGTTTGTAGGAATGTTAGCCCTGTATGGAAGACCTAGGGTGCCCAGACAGCCTGTTTTAGGCAGGACAGTCCTATATGTGAGCACCCTGACCACTAGCACGGCATGGGACTTGGGTAGCAACCAAGGTTATAGTAGTCCTTGGTAACAACACAAGAATGGGTCAAACGGCTCGTTTCCATTGCCTTATTCTATTCTACTCTTCGCTGCCTGAAGCAGGACATTATTCTCTTCTTCCTTTTGATGTTTGTCTTAAAACAATTATAATACATAAATTACCTGCCTTCAGTTTGTGAAATAACTTAATTTGGTGAGCGAAAAGCATGTTGTTCAATCAAGAGTAATAGTGAATATTAATTTATGATCTTTATTTATTTCGTGTAAATGAACGTCTCTTTAGTGAAATATATTCAGTACTTTTAAACAACTGCCTTCATTACATTATGATGATGCAGTACTTGATTACCTTCTAAGGTAATTTGAATATTTTACACCACTGTGTACATTTTATCTTCTAATTTCATGTATTTCATTTAAGTTAAATGTAGGTTAAACTTTAGAAAATAAGCAATACCTCATTTGCGAAACCCGTAAGTCTTCAAATGAAGATCTATTTTGACAATGCAATTGGCGTTACCCTTCACATAATTCATGATCTTCGATGCGTGTTCTGAATAACAGACATAAAAAATTCAGTGATTAATGTACGTCCTGTGAATGTTGACAGCTGTTACAGAACTAGTTCATAGATCATATGTGCGTTGTGGGTAGAAATTCCTTCTGTATTTAATTACAGTGATAGATTACTGTAGAATACTTACATGGAGTAGCAAAACAAGTTGAATTACTAAAAAGCTCTTTACGAGTATTTTCAATGTTCTGACTTCACCTTATGTGAGCCGTGGTAGATTTACGAGCGAAAGGTGGAGTAGACGTACAGCCTGTGCGTACCTCGTAGGTGTGTCAACCAAAACTGAAAAAAAACATCCTAATGGCTGTTAATTACGCCCATTACTTTTGACGAGCGTGCCTATAGTTGTTTACGTATCGTTGGCTAACATGTGAGTTCTCACAGGGTTAGTAGAGTCAAACATTTCATTAACCAAAACCAAAATGCAATACTTGGTCACTCATGAACATTTAATATAGAAAGATTAGGCAACTAATGAGCGTTGTTAGCTAGAAAAATAAGTTTGGCTCGTTGGACCTGATGACTCAGGAGGCAAGAAGACGTGGAAATGAATAATTCCTTAATTATAAAAGAACATTTATTACTGATTCTTCATTGCAGGATAATGTTAACGGAATGATAGCTTTACATTTTTAACAGCTTTATATCGTAAACTTTCAACTTTGTCATTAATTGAATCAAGTTCTAAAATATGATCGAATTAGAGACAATGTGAGTAAGAAAATAGGTAAAAGTGGGAATGAAGATCATTTAGAATGCCTATGTAAATTTTTAAGATATCATCCGGCCCAGCCCCAGAATATTTATTCTCGTTTGGATATAACAAATCCACTGCCTTGTTGATAAATTGTACGATTTATTCAGATGTGATATATAATACATAAATTTGGAAGAGTATTTTAGTTAGAAATTTTGTACGGGGAAACCGTAGTCAATTTTCAGGATATTATTCTTTATCAAATAGGTATAAATTTGCCTGTATTTTCCTATTTCAGTGATGATGCAGGTACGCGCCTGCAATAAATAAATTTATATTTCAACTGACTCATACTCGAAAAACATATGCATAAACATGTACGACAATGTTCAGAATCCGTGGGCAAGGTTTTTGTCACCTCTTTTATTTCTTACGCTAAGTTTTTACACGAAGGGAATGTTACCCACGCACATTATTTTCATGAGGAGACAATCTAACTTGCTTCTTAGCCCCTCGAGTGGCCGCTTTGCTGATTGTTTACCATTCATGATGATCAGAATAGTTTATTTAAACATCATTCTCATGTAGGAGTAACAGTCATCATAAATTTACCATTCATGATCACCAGGATAGTTTATTTGAGTACCATCCTCATGTAGGAGTAACAACCATCATAAATTCACCAATCATGATGACCAGAATGATTTATTTGAGTATCATACCCGTGTAGGAGTAACAATCATCATAAATTTACTATTCATGATGACCAGAATAGTTTATTTAAACATCATCCCCGTGTAGGAGTACCAGCGAACAACCTCATAAAGCCTCATTTAAAATTGGCGTGGTTGAATTGGTGGCGTCGGGTTGCTCACACTATTGACACCCTTGCCTGGATCCTCAGGACCTCACGACTCAAGCTTCAGTAAACAAACTATCCATCATGGATTAGCTGACTTGGTGCGCTGTGTGCGTGATGCTAGCAAAGTATATAGCAATATTTGCTCTTGAAGAAACGCTGAAGTCTTCAGGCGGGCACACAGCCTGCTATGCAATGATACAGGGAAAGACAAGTATGGGAAAAGAAACTTCTTCGACCAAGATCAACGTGCTTGTGAACAAGTTTCCTTGACAGGGAATTGGTGGAATGATTTTTTCATTAAGTTAAGGTACAGGGGAAAAGAAGAATTTTGGGCCTCTTTCTTTGAAATAGCATACTCACAAATCATTTTTATCATGGAGATAACAGGCTTGTGTTGAAATTGAAGCAATTTTCATGTACGTGACATAACACAAGCAACGATCAAAACAGCATCGAGAATGCAAATGATACTCGAGCGTTGCAGGGAATGACTGTGTAAACTTGGCCACAACTGAGTAGTGGTCTGGTCAACCGGAGGACAGCAAGCCTATTCTCATTAGACATTCTGCGAGCGGTCGCTGAAATTCTGGCAGCTCCTCAAGATGACCAAGATTATGCCCGTGTTGTGGGTTTTGCTGATGGCTCCCTATGAATATGGATGTATTAAACCATCTCTAAAGTTTTATTTATTTACTGAGCAAGCTGTTAAGACAGGTCGAAGCCATAGATAGTCCACTCCGAGACTAACATTCTCTCAATAAAGATTCTCTTAGAACGCTTATCACCTCCGTAAATATTCCCTATAATGTTCTCTTAGCTAGATTAACGTATCATATTTTCAGCAAAGATGTTCGTGCTGGAGGTTTTGGCTAAGGTAACAATAGTAGGTACAATTTCTTGATGTGCTCGGCAGAATACTTAGCATTTTCCTTTAGGAATTGAAAAAGTTTAACACACATGAATTTGATCGGGGCTATGCTGCTTGTAAGTTTAGCGTTGTGATAGCTCATCCTCTCATCAACGTGTAAAGTCAGTGTAAAATTTGAGGAGAAATTGTTGTTTACATAGAGCTACAGTAACATTCTGTTTCTTTTAAGGCACCTACAAGGGTTTGTTGACCTACCTTTAATGAAACACTGACACGCAACACGTTTACCAAGTATATGAATCATAGGAACGCCAGCTCTGAGAAGGTGTTAAAATAGAATTAAAATATTATGAAAATCAGGACATCGAAGGTTCCCTGAGATTTATTTTTACAGTTGAGTTGAGTGTGAACTAGATGTGTTTTCCACCTCCTGAGATGTTAAGGAGTACCTGAGTAATGGAAAAACTTCAGCGTACATTAAAGGTCATTGTTGATATTCTGAAAACAATATTGTTATAAAAAAGCTTTTACTTCGCTTAGAATTTGATGAACAATTTCTGCAACATTAATGCCCCACTAAAAAGATAATAGAAAATTCCTCATCAGAAATACGATTTTAAAGGTGAGATCTTTGGAATTAAGCTAAGCACGGCATAACGCGCGTCTCATTAGCTTAATTTGATGCCCATTTTAATGCAATGGACGTGCAGTAGCGCAAGGAAGGAGACGCAGCTAATGTCTTCCAGTGAAAGATTTACGACGAACTCTGCAGTGGAGCGTCCTCTTCTTTATTCATGACTGCGAGATTTCGTTGCCATGGCCTTATGAGGAATTTACGTGCAAGACATTCGATTGAAGCGCTAATAAAGAGTGATGGAACGCTCTCCGACCGTTGATAGAAATAACCGGGTTCTATAAATCGAAGCGTTTTTAAAAATTAACTAATTTCCATAGTTACAGGTATGTATAGTGTTTAAATAGGGGGATAAACAGAGTAAATGCGTTCTAGTAAAAGAATATAACTTCTTCGATGCTTCCACCGAAATTTAAAATCTGAACTTCGAAAACAAGATGTAATATATGTACGCGTAATCTCGACAAGGTACATAATTTTTGGGCCGTTGTAATGCTATTTTTCTGTATATATAAAGTTATGCTTCTGAAGTTGCTCCAGTAATATTTCAAAGTACTGCAATGCAAGTCTATTTAAAAATGACATTTTTACCTGATGCTTTTTTGTATAAATACAATTATAGGGAATTAATCGTAATTAATAATGAATACTTGTGTTGGTATACATTTAATTTTTAGAGTGGGCTCAAATTAAATAACACTTTTGTTAGTTTCGGTAAAACCTACCAGATACAAATTCCTCTTCCAAAACGTTACTATGACAAAAAATCTTTATCAAATAAATGTGTGTTAGCAAAAAATAGATCTCAGAACGTCGTTCAAGCTCCACAAAGCCCAACCAAGGATAGAAAGTACCACGGATTAACAGTACGGGTATCTGCATCACACGGTGAAGGGTAGAAAGTACCACGGATTAACAGTAC
>VCRD01000118.1:15234-28339 GCA_006783055.1 Trinorchestia longiramus
AAAAGTACCACGGATTAACAGTACGGGTATCTGCATCACACGTTGAACAAAACTAAGGGTATTGAAGTCAAAAACTTGTTCCAGTAGCCTAAAACATTTTAATATTTCATTATATATGGTAAAGGTGGATACTCTTAGTGATGAGGTAATAGTTTCGCCCATGTTTATGGAAAGTAAAAGAGATGAACGCTCATCTGTTACGAATTGCCTTGCCTGGACTCATAAAGTGACCTGCAAAGGCACTGGAAAAACTGCTTCGTGATGCACTGCCGTGTCCAGGCTCCACGTCTCTAATTTTTCAGTCAGTAATGCGAGCAATTCATTATCTCAACAGCTCTAGTTAGCACAGCTGCAGGTGGTGACATGCTATTGGAAAAATTAGCGATGGACAAACTGGTAATTATTGGCGCCGGTGAATAATAGGCACCGATGAAGCCTCTTCAATCAATGTTAGAGACACATCTTTCTTCTATTTTGCTTTTGTTGAGCCTTATGGACGTGCATCAGGATAAAGTTCCTGTGTAGTGACATTGCCTAGAGCGATTGCGTTATTGCATCGGGTCAGCTGATAATTTCAAACTTTGTTAGACACCTTCATGCAAATTTGTATTCAAATGAAATTTAAGCTACAAATCATTCATAATTTTGAAAACTTTGCTCAAAGCGAGAAACCAAAAACTCTTTCAAAAGTGTATTTTTGAGCTCAAATTTTTTTTCCACATGTAATTTTCATCTGTTCTTAAAGAATTTTTTATAAACATGCATAAATAGTTGAAAACAATTTTAGTTGACTCAGTAACGTCGATTTTTGGGAAATACTCAAGAGAGAACCATGATACTAGCTATTGTTTGACAGAAAGTAAATAAAATTTATAATTATAACATAAATTGAAAAATACTTCGTATTAGTTAATTTCGAACAAATGGCTAAGCAAATGCCACTTGCCGCAAAGCAGTTGTGTTTTGTTCTCTGTATAGGTGTGTCAACGCTGTAGTTTCCTACTTATTAATGTTATTCGTATGACATGGTGAGACAGCTTCTCCAGCACGATGAAGAATACTTTGATATGGACACACAGGCATTGCTCTTTAGTTCCATTAGCTGATCAAGCTGAGATTGAGTCACATAACAAATAAACCATAAATAACTGTTATTGCAAAACTGGGTCTCCCAGCAACGGTGCCTCGAGATTAATGCGATGCCAATTTTATGATTTGGTTATGATCATTGATGTTCCATGTCCATGTCGTGCTAGTACTTCATGTTTATGCGATGCGACTGCGATTTATCGAATGCATATAAAAATTGCGTGTAACATCCACTTGATCTTGCAAGTTCTTACATCGTTTTGAAAGCGGGGGTGTACACTTCGTTCGTTCTTCCGATTTTGTTCTAAATTTTGACAATTGAGTAAAAAACGAATGCTAATAAAGTTCAGTGTAACTGAACTAGAAATTTTGCTCGCGTTGAAGAGCTTGCAATCAGAAAGTTGGATTGAACTAAATAATTTATTACTGGAACTAAAAACGACTTTAATAATGAATTGCGCAGTAACGTAATTTCTAGAGTTAAATGCGCGTGATATCTATCACAGATACATATAAACCTAATCTGTACACGACGAATTTAATTATTGTTGTTAGTAAAAAGTAGACACCCTTTACATTGAGTGAAAGTCAACGCAATAATGTTAGTACAGTAACATCACTACTGCATTCGTAGAACACGAGCTCAATTGCTGGACTTGGTCACGTATCAACATGTTTAAAACATCTAACAAAATCTTATCAATTAAGTCCGTGGAAAGGAACGGCATTTTTAAACACGCTTCGTTTCTAGTAAAAATCAGAATCTTTAATACGGAATATTAGTGATTGAGTATCAAATCACTCGCATCCAACTTGTAAGAGTTCACAGAAGGTTCATAGGAACAGATCTACTGTTGAATATTGTGTTATTTATAAAATAATGCAGCCTTATAAGGCCTAATGCAATATGTTTGATCTGAAAGGGAACAGTTATTATTGAAGTAAATTGAGTTTTACTTGCAAACACACCTTCGTTAAGCACGCTTAGGGTGACGGAAGGCGCTTCATTTTCGCACAACCCCGTAATCAGAGTTCGATGCATTCGTCCAGCCCGCATATCTAAAGTTCCATATATTTAATAGTTATCCCATAACATCTTTTGAAGGTCTCATTAAAATACGAAGGCCTCATTAAGTGCAAGATTATCCTGCCCATATACTCGGTTGTAAAAGCAATTAATAGATAATGGAAACCTAATTTACTTGGTAGAAGGACGCAGCAAGGACGTTCACCGAAATGAAATTAGGATCAAAATCAATAAAGTTTAAGCCTATATTCATAAAAAAGGGATTTAGGTTTCATATAGTAATTTATTTGACTTCTGTTGCCGTATTTTGATTCTTAACGTTTGTGTATTGTATTTTATACCACATTGCAAGTTATATGCAACGTTTTGAATACTTCTTTCTATTTACACATTGCCGGACAAAATGTACACACGAAAGAGTTAAATTTAAAGGCAGAAAACAACGAGTCTAAAAGACTTCATATGAATATCATTAGGTAAAGACCTGCCAGCAGAAGTCGGTTTATGAATTTCCCAAGAACTTCGTAAAGAGTCCTCAACGAAAAAGTTGTATTCATGCTTAAAAACTTGAACCCACTTTTTTGAATTATTTTTCCACCATCTTGCGAGAGCGTAGGATTTTTTCTGCAAAGCTGCAGTTCCTTTTCAGGACTTAACCATTGTGGGAGGAATTGAGGAGGCAGCGCAGTGCGAAGTCATGGTATCATTGTTTCTGCCCACCCTGCTGCACAAACTCAATGCAAATAGAAGAGCGTAAAAGGATCAGCTTCCTTGATGCGCCTCTAAGCCCCTTGTCGTGGTCATCTCTCAGACCGCTTACTCTAAACTACCAACAATGGACAGTGACTAGCGACTTTGCCCGAAAAAACTCAGATTTACGAGCTTCGAAACCACAAGGTGAAAGTGACGAATGCACAAACGATCATGGACGAACGTGCACAACAAATGCATGTACAGTCTTACATTAACGTTAATAATATGTGTATTGAATATAAAATAGGTGTTATCTTTAGGGTAGTGATCCGTATGACTAGAAAATGGATTTGAATAAAAATTTCTGGCTAAACATTTCATGTCCACTCGGAGAAACCGTCAGTGCTGAACTGAATGGTTAAATTGTCTTCGTAACTTCTTCGTTTAAAAAAAAATCATTATATGTATGGTACAGTGGAAGTGTGGATGTATTTTTCTGTTCGAAAATATTATAGTTTTGTATTTTTGTATTCAATGCAACAACAGTCGTGAGGTCATTTTGTGTCACAAATTGTCGAACAGCAGCTACTTAATTTTATTGTGCGAATGATCAGACTGAGAAAAAAGCGTCAAAATACGACTAAAATACTTGCAATACCATAGATGTTACATTAAACTTTAACGTTGAAAAATAACTCAGACAAAAGTTATGGTAAGTTAGTCCAATTATTCGATATTCCATAGCAATATTTTTTATTGGCCGAGAAAAAGAGCTACCCTAATTGGGTGATTGTGGAGGTCTCCAAAACAGCAATCAAGAAGCTTAATTGTGCAGACCACTTGAGTTATTCTGCACTAACCATAACCATTATTTAAGCGGTCACCTGTTGACAGTAACCTCTGGCCATGCAATTGGAGTGGTCAGCTGCAGGCAGGTAAGTCCTAGTGTGATCACCTACACAGTTGTTTGCTTCTCTTCGCTGGATCGTAAGTAAAGTTTCGATCGTGGTCTTATTACTTCAGAACGCCAGGGCAAGCAGTGGGGAATTCTGTGACCAGGTGTCGCTGTTTAGAATTGTGCGTTTACGAGCTAGAGGTGCGAATGAGAGGAAAACACTTCATTATAACAGCAGTGTCTCATGTGATGCCAATGAAATGAAATATTCAGTTAGTGTATGACCTGTAATGATATTAGTATAATCGTGCTTCAGTATTTTGTAACCACAAGTGCAGAACATAAGTTTGATCGTTGCAATTATTTTAACTTAGCTTGAAAAATCGACAAAACGTACTAAAAACTTATCGTCAACTTACTACTCCTAAGTTATCATTGAACAACATATAAAATATTTTTAGAATTTTGTCAATGTATTTTCAAGCTTATGACACTGAAAAGTCATGAATATTTTAATAATTCGGTTTCCAGTTGTATGACAGTTTCTCTCCTGCCAAATCCTGCCACATAATTTCCGATATTTTTTAGAAAAATATGCATTTTATACCCGTTTTGTTAGACACATTTCGGTCTGTGATGCCAGGCGGCTACACGAACAAAACTTAATAACTTCCTGCATTTGTTTATCAAAATTATTTTAAGTAAAACCTAAGAATTTTAGGATGCTTAAAATACTCCATTAGTTTCTTTTTTCTTGGATTATTATTTTCCACGTTTGATTAAAGACGCTGGGGAAGAGCCTACCAATCAAGACCGAAGCAATGGGAGGGCCTTCATTTAATATCGCAAAAGCATTATGGCGGTCGCAGACCTCTGGTCTCGGACGCCTGACACTTTGGTCTTCATTATGACGGCAATAACAGTAAAAACAGCGATAAAAAGCAGATTAAAATGAGGAGACCCCTGCAGTTTTACCGTGCTCCAGATTATTGTCTTTGCTCATGCACGGCTTTATATAGTGAACGTTGCCTTTGTTCTTGAATATTGTAGTGCTGCTCTTCCTTACGCTGAACTATAATCTGAGGTTCTATACCATACATTATTATTATGGTGATTACTATCATTGTTACACATGTAACAGAAAAAGTAAATAATTCAGATGTGTTTGATACAAAAACTACCTTTAAAAAGCGCACGAAGAAGAATTGAAGAGGTGTACCGAAGTTAAATTTATCCATCTTTATTCAAAGGTTTTTTTAAGTTTATTTGAATCATTTTTCGCAAGTGAATTCAATAATATTACTTCTCCTTGTCCCATCTGGTTTGTGTGATGGACTCGTTTATATAATATAAAATTTATTACAACGTTCTTCCATACTAGCGTCTGTCAAGTTATTATGGAAAAACATCCGTCAACTCTGCCACAGCTTGGCAGGTGTAACCTTAACTCAGATAATTTCCTCTCTCTTTATTCACATTTATTTTTATTGAATCAAAAATGTAAGACCCTGCTGATGACCCCTAAAATGTTGGTGTGAGCTCAGCACAACTGGAAGTGTCTGAAGAAATCCTTCATCACCAACTTGGACGACTATCACCAGCTTGGTCGACTGGTGAGCGAATCTGCTTGCGAGCGGGAAGACCCGGGTTCGAATCCCACTGCCGACATGGTTGACGCGGCTAGAAATACGGCATGGGACTTGGGTAAACAACCGAATAATTATCGAAGTAATTATCCGACCCAAGAATGGGCCAGAAGGTTCGTTCCTATAGCCTCATTCTATTCTATTCTATCTATAAATTACAGGTTTATCTTCAGCTGCACTCGTCCTGGTAATTATATGACAATTGTGTACACGTGTTGTGAGAACAACAGCCTAAAAATGTCCTCTTATGTGTGTTATTCACTAATTAATAGATTGGGATGTAGGAAATTCTGGTGTGCATCTACATTCCAGAAACCTTATCTGCATATGCAGAATTATTGTGATTTAAGGTGTCGGCGGAACACAGTGGCCTAAAATCTGACACTATACCTGCAGGTTAGACACTAAACGCGGCGCAGACCAGTGTTTTTCAATAAATACAAATTAATTAGAAATGAAAACGACGCTAATTCAGGAATCTATCCTGTTCCGAAAGAAATAACTGATAGCAATATAAATTATATGATCGCTGACAGCTCGTAACCTAAAACTGTGACATAAGTCCTTTCTGGACGTATTCTCACCGGGTGATAAATTAGCACGTGCTGGACATCCCAACTTAAATAAATTTGCTATTTTCTTGAGTAACGTAATACACTCATTCCTATTCTGCTCCTCCTAGGCGAGATTTTCTCTTCAAGTGATTGATTGACAAACGCGTCACGTGGTGTGTTCTACTTGTCATGTACATTATGTGTACCTTGAATCGTGGAACCGTTATATATCATAAGGCATGCAATTTTTATGTCCCGAGGATCATGAAATACTTGTAATAGTCGTACATGTAATAATTGACTATCGCGAGTTGAAAAATCCTTGCGTAGTACGAGTCGTATTTTTTACAACTCATGAGAGATATGTAGCTATTGTGTACCACGAATCATGTGATAAGTGTCTTTTGTGAGTCGTAGAGTTATTGAATACCACGTCTTATAACCATTGTGTACTGAGAGTCATGCAACTATTATGTACCAAGAATTATACAACAATTGTATAAGAATAATCTTATAATTATTGTGTAATGTGAATCAAGTTTTTATTGTAACAAAATTGATGAGTATAACTGTTACTTCTACTTCTATCCTTCTTTATCCCGGTGCCTGTATGCCTTAATATGAACTCATGAATGGACCAAACTACTCGTCCTTGTAGCCACATTCTATTCTATAACACAGCTACACGTAAAATAAACTACTCAAAGTCACGGCCGTACGTTGGTTCCCTAACTTCAATAACATGGGATAGCGTTCTCGCATGGACGTACCGACGCTTGAAGCGCTGGCATTTGAATTTACGGATGAGAAAATTGGGATTGGTAAGAATTTGAATTATATTAATGAATGATGGGTGGTAATGAATGTTTTATATCACTGAGGAAAGGAGTTTACAGAAACCAAATATTTGTTCACTGTTAGGTACTTGCAGAAAAAAATACTTTGAAGATTTTGACAATGTTAATATGCAATAATTATTTCATATGAGCAACTCTTCTTTGTGTCTCGTTCCTAACAAAGTAGGTTCTCTGTTGGCTCAATTATGAGTAGATTCACAGGCTTAGAATAGATTATTTTTTTCAAATAACACGTTTAATGAAAGATTTAATGGAATTAATTTAATTACTCCACGTAAGTGCTCAATTTTCTTAAGGTAGCTTTCATATGTACTTGTAATTGCCGGGAATGTGAAAAATAATCCCAACGAAAAGTTCGGCGATACATAGAATTTCAAAACTCCATGCAATGAAATTCATTACTAACATTACTAACTGGCCTTGCAAGATTTTTGCAAGTTAAATTCCTGTTTACATCCAGCCCAAAACTAGCCTTAAAACCATAAATCATACGCGTCATTTTCCTCTAAATTCCTGTCACATCCAGCCCAAAACTGCCTGTTCTTAAAAACCATAAAACATATGCGTCATCTTCTTCAACAGCCTTCAACAGACTCTAAGATATACAAATGGAAAATAATACCTCTGTCCATCTACATATTTATCTAACCAAAAATGTCTCGGTGCAATGTCAAGGCGTTCTAAAGAACATAAACGAGTGCCACGTCTGCGGGCGCTTTCGAGAAAGTCTAGGAAGGTGTTTGTGATGTGCGAAGTAACATGTTTTGGGTCGTACTTTTGGCCTATCCTCGAGGCTAATGAAGGGTTCTGTCTCGCTCGAATAACCTGCCTGAATGATGCCTCGCTGACACCTCTCAGATTTTGCACCAGAACGCTTTTTGACTTCCAAGGCTACAACAGTTAAATGTCAGCCAAGAAAAAAGTGTGAGGGAATTTGCTTGAATCATTTACAAGGGACATCATTTCTCATGCACTCTTAGAAACCGTAGGAAATGTGTGAGAAGATGTTTACATAGACATTGGTTTCGTCTGAAAGTTTCATCTCTGGAGTTTTCCTGTTGAGGTTTTCCTGAATGTTTGGTGAAATTTTAGGATAATTCAAACATGCTTATATTTATTAGGAGTATACTTAGAGTGGGTTTTCAACTGAAACACGAGGAAAAGAATTAAACCGGAATATTTCGAAGCTCTCCTACTGTCAAAATTAATTGTAATGGGCTTAAAAATAATTTGGTTTCACTGCTGTTTTCAAAAGAAATTTAAATTTTCCCTTGTATTCACATGAAGTCGAGATTTTAAGCTCTTATGGGCAGCCTGGGACGCCACTAAAATTAAGAGCCGTACACTCGGGCATATTTTACCCTGGAAATAACATTATTAGATAAAGTTCATAACACTGTACCTTAACACTTGTGAATGCAGCCTTCGATTCCCTCGTGCCTGCTGAACAAATTATCGAAGTGAGCCAGGTAGTGGACCGCGCATCTGAAGGTTTTATGCTTTTTCTGCGAAGTGCACGAGTTCGGAAGCGAGAGAACTGGGAGGTCTCTCCGGCAATTGACCATCACGGAACTCTCTCCATGTTGATCATGAGAAACTTTTCCTGTGTTGTAGCTACAAACGATTTCTTAATGGTATGATATCATTCTATTTTTAGCATTAAACAATGGGGGCTATTTTTCAAGCGTTCTCACTGAGCGGTAATACTTACATATACAGTCATCGTTTTCATCAAAGAAACTGTCATTATTTTCAAAAAGCTTAAAGTTATGTCTAGAAGACTATTCCACTAAATTCAAATTTTACGAATGGATTTAAAAATGATGAATGAAGCTTGATAACCAAATGATAAACATACGAACCGTTGAACGTTTTTGAGCTGCTCTTATTTTCGAGTACAAATCAGACACTTAATTGCCTAATTCAGGACTGGAGGAAACCGTACCAAAAACTTGATAATCTGAGCTAAAAATTTAAAAACTTATGACTACCATGTGAATGCTATGGGACAAATTTTTCTGATTTTTCATCGAAAAATGCACCCGTAGTGCTGGCCTGCGCTTTACTACAAAATGATGAAACAAGGAACGATCTTGAAAACTTAAAACAATTCATATGGGCTGACGCACAAGTTATTAGTCAAGACGCTAAATTTTCAACTGAATGTCGAAGCTAGCATTGCTGAATAAACGTCGCAAAGGCCGTTACGAATTGAATGGATTTCTATAGAACGAAAAGTATTATACTATGAAGTAGTTTTTGAAGAAAAGTTTTCCATTCAGAAAACAATTGACATTGAATTTAATACAACGTGCATCTATTCTAGCAAAGCTATTACACAATTACTTCATATGATTGCATTCATAAATATAATGTATTTTACCTTTTTCAGTACATTTCTAATGAAAAAGTTAGCAAACAGCAATCACCAAGCGGATCCTACAACGTCAGGCGTGGTGGGGAAGTCTACATCACCTCGCTAATCCTATCGAAGAAAGAAAGAACCGACAAATCCTTGAGTAAAGGGGTTAATCATTCGATGAAATCCGCTTAGCGGTTTGTAGGAACGTGAGTAGCTACGCTGTCCGCAGATGATATCTGACGTCCACAGCACAGAGATCTCAACAGGTTCACCCGACGATGAAAATCGATTGCTATTTTATAAACAGGTCCGTTTCAAAATGAAATAATTGATGCCTGTTTCAGTGAGCGAATAATGCTTATAATTTGTACAAATTTGTGTCAACTCAGTGAGAAGTAATGCCAGTATAAAATACGTGCCTTATTTCACTGTTGAATTTTCAAACAATAATTTTGAACAAGATGCACACACCGATTTTGTGAAAGTAAAATGCAGCTTAAAATTTAATATTCTAAAATCCTGACGTTACTCGTAAAAGTTTCATTCAATTTCCTACATTGAATCAAATATCAAACACATTTGATCTCAGTGACGCTGAATCTAAGAAGAGGTATTAAAATGGCAATTTTCCACCCCATGATGAAAAGAAGTAGTCTTAACGAACAAGAAGTCAACAAACACTTTTCGCATTTTTTCGTAGCGTTTCAGAGGAGTTTACTAAGTGGATGTTGTCATTCAAGAATTGTTAACTATTTACTTTACTTACATTTTTGGGATGTTTTCACCACGTTTGAGCCAATCGGAAACACATGCATTAGAAAATTGTTCTTCCCTATTACGACAAAGTCTATTCTGATGTGTGATATACCTAAATCTAGGCTAGCAAAGTATTTACTTAGGATCAGGTTTGATCACCTGACGAGTTTCCACCCAGTGTGCAAATATTCCGGTGTGAGGTCCTTCACTTGCAGTTGATGAATGTACATGCAGTATGTGTATTAGTTATTTCAGTATGTAAGACACTTGCAAAATCATGGTGTGCTTATGCAAGTTGAGTGCAGAACAATGAAACATAGAATAAAAAAGTTTTAAAATATTTAAAATAGAAAAAATCTACCATTACCAGTGCACGTTCAGCTTTTTTGCTGCTCTAGTTCGAAAAGAAATTCTTTCATAGCTTTGTAAATATCCAAACATCACTCAAAATCATTCTCTGTGCTCTCATGATCCTCATGGAGGCTTGATATCGTGTTATGTTTATGGTGTGGTCACACAACTATATTTATCATTCTGAATTGGTACACTGTACGCTTTAGACGTACATGTTTTCTACTTTTTGTTCAAGCAGCAAAGACAGTGAAGTAGGTTATAATTTTCTTCCTCCTACTACGCTCCACCGTTATGAAATTACTTTTCAGTGATGATGCAAATCCTGAGAAACTTCATCACTCTTCATTTTCCCCAGCGCGAGCATGATTTGGAAAAGAAAACCTTGAAAGTGACAGGTTATCAAGTCATTGGAAATCACGTCGTTCGTTTTAATTTTCTAGCTATGCTAAATTCAAATAGGATTTGAACTTTCGTCCAGTACTTTGCAACATCCTTTTGAGTTCAATTTGCGTTTGTTTTTGATTTCAACTGAAAATGAATCCCATACAACGTGACATGTAGCTTGACCCATCTACTATAGCGTTCTTTGAAAAACCTCTTTCATTTTTCACCTTTATTTTCCTGTTAATCGTTGTTTGTCGTGTTCGTTATCGCTCGTTCATGTCTGCGTCTGACAAAAGTAGGTTAATGGATATTTAATTACTTGAAGCACATTAAAACCTGAAATCGGTTGCTGAGCTTACTCTCAAGATATCACTCGATGTACGTAAAAAAACACAGTATTTTACCAGCTGTGCTTTGACTAACGAATGACGTATGAATTCTTAATGGTACAAATTACTTCTATTTCAAAAACATGTCCAAGAAGCAACAGAAGCTAAGCAGAATTCCCAAACTTACACTACTTTTTACAGAAGAAAAGTTTTCAGGTAGAGATCTACACTATTCTTGTATTGATTTCATTTTTAAAGCTGTAGTTTAATGTGACCCAACTGCTCAATTGGGATAGGTTTGCAAATCCGTGTTTTGCTTAATTAATTAGCCAATATGTTGTAACATTCAAAACGAGGTATTAATACTTGCGTGTTTTTAATATCGCATTGAATCTTAACTGCATGATAATAGTTTAATAACTTACAATTTATAGAATATCATGAACACGTCACCCACACCTCAACACGTGTTTGTACGCAAGGAAGTTTTATTTACGTAAAATCTCATCATTTCTTCCTTTTCCAAGCAGAAATTTCATCAGTTACTATGTAATAACCCTAACTTCGTCACTGCTTATTGTTATTGCCCGCTATTCGCTATTTGTACAACAATAAATCATTTAATATTTATCAGTAAATTACTTTTTCTGTTGCACCAGATTTTAACTTTGGATTCAAATGGAACATTTATTAATAAAAGGTTTAATTGAGAAGAAAGCGTAGGTGATTTGTATTATAAATGGAAAACCAAATAAGAGTAATTATACTTCATTTTTTGGTAACATTCGGCATGAATTATTTCCTTTCCCCATCACTAAATTATTGAAACCAATTCATTTGTTTACACGCTTTGCCGGTTTTGTTGTGTTGTTTTAGGACCAGTTGTACGTAACCCTTTTCTTCATTGTTAATTGTAGGTATGAAGCGTGAGGCGCATATATAAAAAACTAATAGGAATACCTACTTCCAATTTCTTCATTCTGAAATGCACGAACTTTTTTACCGCTTTCTGCATGTCATTTGAAGCGGGTACGTGATGGGTATTAACGCAGGAGCTGCAAGATACATTATTTTATTGTTCATGTCAAACTTTTTCGCACCTTCTTTTCTAACTCACATGATATTTGAGCCACTGTGTTTTTGCCTCCAGCCTGAGTCAACACGATCAAAGAAAGACGCTCTATTCAGAGGAAGCCTCAAGAAGTTCTACTGATGTAATTAATTTTCTCTTTTGACCATTGTGACGTTTGTGACTTCACTAGAGCTGCCTCTCAAGGACCACAACTATGCCAATTTCTGACCCTTTATTCACAAGACTCAGCAGAAGCCAAGATTAATTTTTCTGCTCTTCAAAAGCAGACGGCAAGTAATTTGCGTTGCAAAAGCCCATTGAGGCAAGTCTGGATCTCCCTTTCATACAAAGATTTGCAGAAGGAAGTTGCGAAGTGCGTTTGATCTTAAAATCGTTGTTATGTTTAAAGTTATGCGCTTCCGTTCGCTGATTTTCTTTGGCGCATAAAACTTTCCAGCATCATAAAATTTTTTACCATAAGAGTTAGTGTGATAGGTTTACAAAATTATTATCTAGGAATTAATGAATAACATTTGTTCACGTATTATTTCCATAAGTTGTAGTTTCTAGTCAACTTGATTTGTAGGTGCTTGTAAATATGATTGCAAATAACTTTAAATCGCTTAGATTGAAGCATATCATTCACAATAAAGAGGCATCATCGATCACCCATCGCCTACAGACAAAAAATTGAGTGCAAATAAGCAACTTCTGCTAAGCAGATGAAGCGCGGCTTCAAGCAACACCTCCAACCTAAGTAGTTTTTATTCGTAATTCAATGAAGTGAAAACGTAAAGTCGTTCTAAAAATTAGTAACAAAATTTGTAATCGTACTTTGTACCGTCAGATCATTATTTTATATGATTATACCATGATTTCTTTCTCGAAAAGAGGCGCTGTGCGAGTGCAACTAATCGGCACCAGGGTTGCCAGAAGGTTTTCGTGAATAGTAACAACTTCTAATCTCAAAACGTAACAAATTTGTCAAAAACGTAACAAATTTTAAAAATTTCTAAATAATCGCACTATTTTTATATCAATACCCTATTATGCGTTATTGCAATATGTTGCTAAACTCATTATGCGC